>CYKH01001546.1:3588-22829 GCA_001460835.1 Bodo saltans
GGAGCATCGTTAGGGAGCATCACTGTTTCTCGAAGTAATGCGGTTGACTCACATGAAGCGACTTCGTGCCTGCTAGTGGATTTTTTCCCTCAAGTCTTGCGCTTCATCGTTCCTCTCGACCTACATGGGGCAACATTGAGACTTTCATGGGGTGTGCCGTTGAAGCATTTTCAATTTGAATTGACTGGAAACTCACAAAATCCGACAATCACACCATCAACTTGTCGCATGTGTGTTGCGAATCCCTGCGTTGTGAAGGCAGTCATTTGTGACGCTTCGCACAGAGAAGTTGCACACGCATCGATGGTGGTCTCACACGACGAACACAGAAACTCGTTGGACGATGAAATGTGGTCAACGTTTCATGCAGCATCAGACCAGGCTCCAAGAGATCTAGTTGCCAATTTGTACAGCCTCTTCAAAGTTATTTCTAGTGGTGAGGATGACAACATGGTAGAGCGCACAACGCTTTTGCATCTTCGAGGAATAAGTGGACTTGTAACGAGCCACAGTTCGCACTCTCCCACAGTTTTGTTTTTTAGAACTGTGAGTCAAAGTGGCGGCACGGTTTACGAAACAAGATCATTCCGCCCGCCAGATCGTTCCAAGCAAGGCTCATACCGCACACTTGATGGAGGTTCGTTCGCCATTCCTGTTGCCACTCCTTGTGCTATTGAGCTGTGGTCCAAGGAGGTTCGAAGCGGTCGACTCACACAGCTTGCCCAGAGCACTGTGGCTCTCGAGGGGGATGATGATTCTTATTTTTGGATTCCTTTTCGTCAATTGTCCTCACCAGCAGGAGTGCTCACACGCCAATCTCCTGAGTTAAGTCAAGTGATTGCTGCTGTGAAAGCCACTCGTGAAACGCACTCACGCTGGGTTACGGGCGCTGCACTGACGTTCCTGCGATTATGTGTGGCAAGTGGTGATGTCGGCGACAATGCACTTAACAACCTTGTGGTTGAAGTTGACGTTCACTGCCGCGACCACAGCTCAGTGGTTTCAAAGTCGTTGAAAGTTATTTACCCACGCGATGGCGCTACTGGATCGTCGAGCTTTGGAACACTCATGCAGTCCCTGACCCTCCCATCAAATGTGGTTGCGGTGTCTTCAATGCGAATCTTTCACGAACTTCTTTCAGGGGAGAAGTTACTACTTGGTCAAGCGCCTTCGCTAACTGGTTCCGCTGACGCTGCACTTCCGTGGACGATGAGCTCAATCGCCACATACACGATCCCACTGCTCCAAGGCGATGGTGTGCCAACACGGTACTCACTCGTTGTCACAAATGCGTTGGGTGCAAGCAACAGTGATGTTGACGCAAGAAGTGTTGTTGGTGTAACTATGCATGCAGAAAGCGTGACATTGAACAGCTTTGATGGTGACGGCGCAATTTCAGTACGCCTATCCTTTGGATCAGCCGGGAAAGCTGCGCTTCCTGTTGTCATCCCACTTCGTCGTGTTTCCTCCCAACACTTCGTTCCTGTGAACAATGATGGCATTGACGAAAGTTTCACGAAGAAGGCATTTGCACGAGGCACTATGACGTGTGAGCTCGTCGAGAACACAACCATCGTTGGGTCGGTGACCGTTCGCAGTGATGTGTTTCAAAATGCTTCCGGTTGCGCAGAACTCACCTTCACAAGCGGCCAGCGTACTGTAGGTACGGTGCAATGGAGATACTCACTGAGGTTGCACGAAGTGCAAAAGAAACCAAGAAAAAAGCCATCAGCACACAACCAATCTTTGCAACAAATGCCGCCTCGAGGTGCATCGTCCTCTGCAGCTCCAATAGTTTTGCAGCTGGTGGGTGTGTCTGCAGGTGATATCAGCGACAGCTGCGATGTTGTTGTTCACATGCAACGAGCCAGCAGCGACGAGACACTGTGTGTTTCTCGGTTTGAGGTTCGCGAGCCTTTGTCACGTTCACTTGAAACTGACGAGGCAATCGGCGGTAAGATGACCACATATGGACGATTCCAACTTAGATCTTCAACTGACAAGTCTGAGGTGCGGCTGAGCTTGTGGAGGGCGATATCAAGACAAAATGAGCTCGTTTTCTGCGGTTGTGCAGCAGTTCGAAGGGATTCGATTGAGCAGTCCATATCAGCAACTTCAAGAGGCTCACCAGGAATATTTAACGTTGCAATCATGCACAACGGCACCCCAGAGGGGACAGCGAGGCTCCGAGCGTTTGACCATGTCACCTTTGACACGCATGTGTTGCGACGCATGTGTGTGCTTGTAAAGTGCGTCTCGGCGACAGGTTTATCTCATGGGCAGCGGATCGTGGTAGAGTTCAAAGACGACAATGGCACAGTGAAGCAAGAGAGAATCTTTTTAGATGAATCTTCGATGGTTTCTGTCGGTCCTTTCCGCAGTGTCAAAGAAGCGACCATGAACATCTTTGTTGAGAATCCCATCACAATCGGACTCCAACATCTACCATCCTCATCGCCCCAAAAGAGCTCATCTCACACAATCGACATTGCCCAACGCTTAACATCGCAAATGGTTGATTCGCAGCTTCCGCCGGTGCTGAACGTATCGTTCACGTTGCCGATGGGAGAGATGTCGTCGTCTAGCGTTGTTGCTTTGGCCATGCAGCTGTTTGTTTCTTGCGGGGATGATGTGATCTCAGAGTTATCTCATCGACGCACTTCACAACATCGTGCTTCGGGGCCTCGTGCTTCACCTTTACTGAAACATCAAAGGTCCGTAACACCATTGCATGAACAATGCGACAATGCTATTGCCACTTCATTGTCATTGGCACAGCTCGCAAGTGAAGCACCAAGTGACTTTGCGGTATTGGAAGTACCAACGCTGGCACAAACGCGTCCAGCGGAGAAGGTAGTGGTGTGGAAAGACTTGGCCGTGTTTGTTGGAGGCAGCACGAGCACTCCGTCCGAAGGGCGCGATCTTCACATGTTCGACGCGGCATCACTGATCTGGAAGTCGTACTCGCAACCGGTGCACTCCGACCAACATCTCGTCAAAGGACACGGTCGAGAGAATTCGGCATTCGTTGCTCACCGCGGTTGTGCAGTGGTAAGATGTGGTGATGGACTACTCGTTGACGGCGGTTTTGGTCCTGGTGGACTCGATCCCAGCCTCTCTCAATTCACAGGACGGTACGAAAGTGTCCGTTCTGTGTATCAAATTTCAAGCGCCAGCGGAGCAAGCACAAAGCAGTACGAAGCTGTCGCTGATGGTTACATCGATCAGACCAGCGTCTGCTCGTTGAAGGATGCTCGCGCTCACCACCGTGGATGGCGTGTGCTGCGGACAAGGGGTGCTGGAAAAAGTCCACGATCAGACCACACTCTAGTCCGCGTTGAGGAATCCTTGGTGATTGCGTTTGGGGGATTCACTGTTCAAATACTGGAACGTGTGATGCCGTTCGGATCGACTGAAGCGGCGATCGAAGACCCTGCTCTCCAGGTTGGGGACGAGAGATTCTCTTACTTAAATTCGATTCTCACTGTCGATGGAGACAGCGCACAATTGTCGGGATTCGATCAACGCCGTCAAGCAGGCCGCGGGATTGTGAGAAATGAGAGCGAGAAAAAAAAAAAAGACCCTGCTCTCCAGGTTGGGGACGAGAGATTCTCCTACTTAAATTCGATTATCACCGTCGATGGAGACAGCGCACAATTATCGGGATTCAATCAACGCCGTCAAGCAGGCCGCGGGATTGTGAGAAATGAGAGCGAGGACGCGCCACACCTCCAACGCCGATCGAAGCAGTGCCGCACGTATGAGGCACAAGAGAACCTCTGCAACGACCTCCGATGCCTCAATCTTGATACGTTGGAATGGAGCCTGCTACAGCCGATGATTCCAGGTGACGAGGGGGATGACGAAGGCATTCATCGAGGGTACACGTCAACGACACGCTCTCATGCCAACTCCAGCATACCGTCCTTGTTGGACGGCTCGATTCTACCGTCAAAATCTTTCGAACGAGTTGCGCTTCCGCAACCATCCGCAGGCCACATCGCAGAGTTCATTCCACAATCACGTTGCATGGTTGTGTTTGGAGGCTTGCAGCAGTCGTCATCCAATTCTGATTCTTGCCTTGTTGCATCCGCAGACCTCTCGATTCTGAAAGTTGATGCGTTGCAATGGTTTTCGTGTAAGCGTCGAGCTGTGCCAGGAGAATGGCCCTCTGCTCGCTTTGGCCACTCTTCCACACTGATGCCCAATCATGACATCCTTATTTTCGGTGGTGCTGCCAGAACAGAATTACCGCATGATGTTGGCGCTCTTCCTCCGCACGAGCTCCTGTGGAGGCTCAGTCTTGCCGATGATGCACACATGTTTGAGCGCATCTTGCTGCCCACTACAGTGCCAATCACGTCACGGTTTCAAGCCGCCATATGCTTCATTCCGACGGAAGAAGGGACAAATACGTCCACCTATTCGGAGGGGACCCTAGTCATTGGGAGTGGCTTGCTCCTAACTGGTATGATATCCGATACATCGACGACGTCACAACACAAGACGACGCCGTCGTCCATTAACCGCTTCGCTTCGCTGAGGCACCGATCGATGGTCGAAGATGTAAAAGGCGTTCCAACACGACCTTTGGCGCTCATGATGAGCCTTGCCAACAAACCTGTATCGTTGTAATGTGTTGTTGTTGTTTGTTAGAGCGAAATATCAATCATTCGAACCATTCGCATTTATTCAAAGGTTTCTGATTGCATCTGTATCCTATCTTTTGTCCCCTTTTTTTTTATTGTGAACTGAAAAGAAATTAGGTTGTGCACAACAACACAATGATGCGCTCCGTCTTAGCTGCAACGGTGCTCGTAGCAATGTTGCTTCAGGTCGCTGTCAAGGCGGACGATGACGACTACTATGAGATCCTTGGCCTCGGCGAGGAGCGCGACGATGCAGCAGAGCGAGATATTAAGACATCGTGGAGAAAGCTATCGAAACAATACCATCCTGACTTGCATGGTGAGAGCACCCGAGAACACTACCAGAAAATCCAACGTGCATACGAAGTGCTTGGTGATCGCAAAAAGCGAAAGGTCTATGATATGAGAGGGGAGGAGGGCTTGAAGCAACTGCAACAGCAGGGCGCCGGCCAACAACAGATGGATCCTTTTGCGCAGCTGTTTGGATTCGGCGGCGGCCAGCAGGGCGGCGCAAACAAGGGGCAGAACCTGAACATGCTCATGCTTGTAACGCTTGAGGATATGTACAACGGAGCAGCCCACACGGTGAAGTTCGCGAAGCAGAAGCTGTGCCGCGCGTGCCGTGGAACAGGCGCGGCAACGAAGGGTGACATGGTGACGTGCCCTAATTGCAAAGGTAGCGGCACTGAGATGCAGCGGATTCAGCTTGCCCCAGGCTTCGTACAACAAGTGCAGCAACCCTGCTCCCACTGCGGCGGTAAGGGCAAGAAGATCGGCAAGAAATGCCCGACCTGCAGCGGCAACAAAGTGGTGAAGGCCACCATGACACTAGGCGTTGATATCGAGCAAGGAACACCCGAGAACTTCGACCTTGTGTACGATATGGAGGCTGACCAAAACCCCGACCAACTTCCCGGTGATGTGATCTTCACTGTGTCGTCAACGCCTCACGACTTCTTCCAGCGAAAGGGCGATGACTTGCACATCACACACAAGCTGTCGCTCAAGGAAGCACTGCTAGGGTTTGACTCTACCTTCAAGCACCTCGATGATCATGAAGTTGAGTTGAACTCCGAGCAGGTGACCCAACACAACACAGTCCAGACACTTGAGGGCGAGGGTATGCCGAAGCACCACGTGCCATCTGAGAAGGGCAAGCTGTTTGTGAAGTACCACGTTGAACTTCCCAACATGATCACTGCACAACAGCGCAGCAAGATTGAGGAATTGTTCCCTCGATAGTTGTGCAACCAATTTTTTTTTGATGGAGGTAAGTCTTTGCAGACTGAGACTGGAAACTTGTGCGTCAAACAAAACATATTATTGTGGTTCTCTCCTAATGACAAGGCAGCGAAACGAAAGTGATATTTGAAAAAAAAATCTGTTTTCGAGATATTCTTGGAATTTGATTTGCGAAGCTAAGAAAGCGAACAAAACACCGAACGAGCGCACAAAAACATGAACCACAACAATCAGTTGCAGCGCCGCCCATCGTCTGTCCCCCTAGGCGACATCACCCAGCATCAAACCAATGGACTGCTGCCTGGCAAGCGCACTGCCCCAACGTCCGCCAACAACTCGGCGACGACGACTCCCACCATGACCCCTCTCGCCTTCCCCGCGGCCAATACTCAGCGGATGTTTGATGTGGACCCCTGTTGCGTCTCTGAGTACCACGATGAGATCATCAAGCATTTGATGCGCCGAGAGGTCACGATGCAGCGCGATGGCTCGTACCTTGAGAGCCAACGTGACGTAACGGAGCGCATGCGCCAGATCCTCGTGGACTGGTTGATTGACGTTAACCTGAAGTTCAAGCTGCACCCGGAGACGTTCTTCCTGGCTGTCGACATCGTTGATCGCTATTTGAGCAAAGCCCAGGTCCCTCGTGCTCAGCTGCAGCTCGTTGGCATCACCGCTGTCCTCATCGCCGCGAAGCATGAGGAGGTGTGGCCCCCAGAGGTGAAGGACTGCGTGTACATCGCCGCCAACACTTACACCGCAGCCGAGGTGCTGGTGATGGAGCGCGATATTGCAGGGACGCTTTTCTTCCGGTTCACAGTTCCCACACCGTATCCCATTATTGTCCGCCTCCTGGATGCTACTGGTGCACCCGAGTCCGTCCGCCACGCCGCGATGTTTTTCATGGAAAGCGCCGCTCACGAGATCCGCCTGGTCCCTTGCCTGCCTTCTCGTATTGCGTGCGCGTCACTGCTTCTTGCTCGCCTCCTCATCGCCACCAACTCCATTTCCCGCGTCGCAGAGGAGGAAATTTTACTTGAGGACCAGTGGGACTCTGACGTCGAGGTTCTGAGCCACGGCGTGACACTTGAGGAGATCGAGCCAATCGCACGTCAACTCCTCCAGTCTGCACAGGCGCTCACCAACCCGTCGTCGCGCCTTCAGGCAGTGCGCCGCAAGTACCTCAGTCAGCGCTACGGCGGCATTGCTGGCATGAACTTCCCAGTGCTGTCCAGCGATTTCACTCTCACTGAGTAGAGTGACGAAAAACGAAGAGGTGAAGGTTTCTTTTTTCTTTGCTTCCATTCCCCCCGTAGAACTACTGCTAGATCACTTTCGCACTTCACAACAGGTTTCCTTGCTGGCGACGATTTTTAGCGGCGCTTGCAAAACGGATAACATGTGTGAGTGCAGCCAATTTTCCTCCCTGCCCTTTACACACAGCGGAAACAAGAACGTGTTTTTTCAACCTCAGTCGACGCTCAAAGCAGTTCTCGTTTGAACTTCAGAAAATCAAGCTTCACGACGAGTGCATTGGCTGTTGCGTCTTAGGCGTGTTCTTCGGCACCATGGACACCTCCCCTGTTGCCTTGCCTTGAAAAGATTGTTGTTCTTTGTGGTTCCCCAAAAGCGATACTCACTGCGGTGCCGTTTCTGTTTCCTGCTGTTGCAACGCGGAGTCAAACACACTGTCGTTGTGTTCCTCCTTCACGTTGCCCCTTTTTACTTTGTTCACAAGATTTAGATGCTCCCCTCTCGTCAAAGTCTCAGAATCAAAAGTGTTAGACCAGCAAACCTTTCCGTGTGTGTCATCTAATCGCATACGTTTCACTTTGTGCTTTTTTTTTTCTTTTCGTTCTTATTGATGCAGTTCATCCCCCAGTACGATGCCACCGCCTCGGTTTCTGTTCATGGGCCTCCTCATGATATCGGCCATTTTCCTTGCCCCACTTGGCGTCACTTGGACGTGCCACAGGTGTCAGGAGGGCGAAGCATCGTACGATTCAGACATGGTAGCAGGGTCGAGATGCGTTGGGACTCAGGTCATACGGCTTGGCTTTGCTGCCGCTGCCGTGATTGGAATCGCACAAGCATTGCTTGCTCGGTACATTTCCGGGCAATGGCGTTCAGCGATTATCATGTTCTTCTTGAACGCCATGGTGAGCAATTGGATTCTATGTGCGCTTACCGCAAGCTTTTTGTGCTCTGGCGCTGATGTCAGCGCTAGTTGGTACCGGTCGATACCATTCTTAGTGCTTGTTCTGATGAGCGTCGGGCACACTGCCATTATTACGCGCGGAAAATTGATGCCTGGGTGGTACCGTGGCACCTTTGCCGTGGCCTACAGCATTCTGACCACGGCATCGTTGATGGTGTTTTTCTTCTCTCCCGGCATTGCTGCGATATCGAACCCGTTCCTTGCTGCGCTGCCGTTTGTCGTGGGTGTGCTCTTGAGTCTTGTCGGGGTTCATCAGTCCTGGTCGTCCCCTCGCCCCCTTGAAGAGTGGGAGCTGGTGAACCTCGATCTCACCGCAATCTTTGCCACCATGATCACGCCGGATTCGTTTGACAACACTGACGACACCACACGTGCGGTTGAAGCACTTGATGTTCCTCGCAAGACTCTGGGTGCGGCTATTGCGAGCGAGTCCAGTGGCAGCTCAGTGAGTGGCGGATGGACTCCAACACAGCGGACTTCGTTAACATTGCGTGACGGCGCTGATCGTGGGTGGCTGCAAGGTGTTCAGAGCAAGATTGCACTGAGCCGCAAACAGCGCGGTGATCACCAAGGAGGCACCAGCGATGAGGATTCGGTAGCCGCCCGACCTCCGCTCCCCGTCAGTGAGGCGGGCACTTCAAGCAGCACTAATGGTGATGTTCTGACCATTTTTCAAATCACGGATCCTCATCTTGGCTCGTACATGACGCCCAAGAGGTTGCGGCTATGTTGCGAACGTGCACTGGAGCTGGACCCCGATATTGTGCTCCTCACAGGGGATTTCTTCACTGCGGAGGCACACGAAGAGCCCAAGGCGCTCTACGATGCATTTGCGCCCTTGATGCGACTTCCTCGTGGTCGTGTCTTTGCGTGCTTTGGAAACCACGACCTGGAGGCACCACGTGTACGGGAATTGGTGGTGAATACGATGAGCGATCTTGGCGTCATTCTCCTGTGCGACGAGGGAACTGTGGTACGAACACGGGCTGGGTTGGTAGAGTTGGTTGGTTTGAACTACACCATGCCACGCTTCGACCTTCGAAAGTCCATCGAGGATGCATTTGCGTTGGACTGTCGGTTCCAAAGTTCGCAGAATCACGTTGCCCCGAAGTGTCGCTTTGTCAATCCACAAACGTCCTTAGGCAAAATCAGCGCGATTGGAGAGTACGTCGTGCACAGTGAAAACCAAGGTGAAGCTCACGAAGTTTCTGGACGATCGAAGCTTCAGCAACTCGCGTCGGATACCACAGAGCCAATCCGACAAACCATCGTCATGCTCCACGACCCACAGGGGTTCCGTTGGGTGCCACGGCTCACCTCGTCTGGTTCAGGTGCGCTGGTGTTCTCCGGCCATACTCACGGTGGTCACATCGGTCTGTACAATTTCGGACTGAAGCACGCTACCATTCTGTCCATGGTGGGTTTCTGCGATAACGGCGTCTGGACATGTCCGAGGACCGGTAATGTGTCGTACATCCATCGTGGTCAGGGAGCTCGCAGTCTTATGTCCCAGGCTATTGTGCGGTTGGGCGTCCCGTCAGAGGATTCTGTGCTGCGCGTGAAGTTGCCGCCCCAACCCGCGTCATGAAGTGGCAGCGTGCTGAATTTGACTCAACGTGATGAAAGATGGTGGACATTCTTTCCCCCCCCTGTGTCTCAATCTTTTTGGTTTCGTTGTGCGGTTGGGCGTCCCGTCAGAGGATTCTGTGCTGCGCGTGAAGTTGCCGCCCCAACCCGCGTCATGAAGTGGCAGCGTGCTGAATTTGACTCAACGTGATGAAAGATGGTGGACATTCTTTCCCCCCCCCTGTGTCTCAATCTTTTTGGTTTCGTTGTGTTACTTTTTGTTTCATTTGTTGTTCCTTGAGAAAATGCGCCAACCGCCTTGAAGCTCCCCCCACCTTTCTTCGCCAAACCTATCGGAACGAGTGGATCATTCTACTTGTTCTTCGTTTCGTTCCTTGCTGCAACAATTGCTATTCACCTACCCCCATGCACCTAAAACTACTACTTTGGAATCCCCCCTCCTGCAAAAGTCCTCAAGGCATTATTGCAAATCAACCCCTGCAAGTGCATCACTACTCTCATTCTTTAACTCAGAGTGCTGCTTCTCGTATCATCTTAGTTCTTTTTTTCGCCCGTAGTAGAACAATACACAAAAACACGATGACGAGCAACCGTCAATTACCAGTCAAGTCTTTCGACTTCACTCCTTTTGGCGACAACCGCCCACTTGCCATTGGTGCCAACTTTCATGACGACCCCATTTGCCGTAGCTCCAACAAGAAGAGCCACACACTTGGGTACGAGAAACGTCTTGAGCCTGGCTACTCGCCGCACACGGAGTACAATTACACCGGTGGTCCAAACAGCAACGATTTCTCATGGATGTACCAGACCGCTTCCACTGTAGTCGGTGCCAGCAACAACTTTAGCGGGAGCAGCAGTGGAAGAGGTGCTTCATCTGCTACTCAGGGCGGTGCTGCCCAGACGGAGCTGTTGCGCTTTCTTGCCTACACAAAAGAAGTCGTGCCGGAGTCCCCATCAGAGATCACTCGCATTCGTCGCATGGGTATTGTGTTTCACATCTTAGACAACAGTATCGCTATCCGTGAAGCGAAGCAGGTGAACAGCGGCATTGCACAAGGCCCGGTTCTGCTACGCCAGCAGGTCCCCAGGGACGCGACGAATACCTCTGATATTCTCACGATAGATGACTTCCAAATCGGAGAGGCAGTGAGCATTTACAACCGTGACTATGTTATCGTAGATTGCGACGAGCGCACGAGGCAATACCTGAAGAACGTCCTCGGCCGTACCAACGTCCCCGACATGGCGCTCCCGTGGCCAACCGAGCAGGACACGTACAACGCGACTCTGCAACGTAATTCCATTCGCCACCCCAAGAAGTCCATGCCAAGCCACATTATGGACCAGAAGCGAGTGGTCGAGCAGCTCGCGTCTGGCATCATCAGCAAGCACCCGCCGGATGAGGTGCGCATGGCCCAGCAGTTCCATGCAAACAAAATCAACGAGCACCTTCAGTTTGCCGCGCTGTGGGATGACCGCAAGAGCATCAGCGGTGATCTCCGTCGTTGCGCGATTCGGTACTTTTTAGAGAACGACACGGTTGAGATTATTGAAATCCGACCAGACAATGCAGGCCGCGAGGGTGGTTGCAAGCTTCTGTGCCGCCAGCGTGTTGCCAAGACAGAGGGTGACGAGATCCCCTTCCACGCCGCCACACAGAACACCTTCGGTCTGATCCTCAAGGACAAGTACTTGGAGCCAACCGATTTTACCCTTGGTCAACCCCTTCGCATCCACAAGAGAGATTACTTTGTGTACGATGCCGACAGCTTCACTCGTGGCTTCTTGAAGCAAAAGTTCGGAGTTGTGCTGCCTCCTCCAGTTGACGTCACGGAGGTGTTGGAGCGTGGAAAGATCATCCCCCCGTTGCAAGTCCCTCCTCCTCATGACGGAATCGGCACGGAGGAGGACTCTCTCCAAAATTGGAAATATTTGTCCCTCAAACCTCCTCGCATCGATCTACAGAAGCGTGCTACGGAGGATAGTAAGGTCATGATCTTCTCCGCGAGCCTTGCGCCCCCGATTGCCCCAGAAGACAAGGGGCGCAAGTTTGTGGTGTGCTTCTACCGTGCCACTGACGAAGTCGAAGTGATTGAGTGCAATGTGCGCAACTCGGGTGTAGTGGGAGGAAAGTTCCTGGCGAAGCGAAGGCACCTCAAGGTCCTTCCTGATGGTCGCAAGGTGCCCTACTCTCCCGCTGACTTCACTGTCGGTGGTAACGTTGTCATCTTTTCTCGAACCTTTACGTTAGAAGAAATTGATGAGCGCAGCCGGCGTCTCGTCGCAGGCATCCCAGAGCCTATCACTGAGGACCGTATTAGGCAGCTGATGATTGCGTTCAAGACGATGCTGCAAAGTAAGTTCCTGCGCATCCACGAGGCGTATCGTGTGATCGCCCCTGGCGGTGCGTTGACCATCAAGGAGCTGGTCGAGTTCTTCGCTGCTAGCTCATGTGATATCAGCGAGCACGAAGCGATTCTGCTGGTGCAGTACATGGCACCTGACGGCGATGGTGTTGTGTCGTACGATGATTTCATCCGCGTGATGGACGTGCCTAACTCATACAACATTGACGAGTCTAGCATGCACCCACGATCCATCAAGAACGTGAAAACTGAAGCCCGCCTTGAGTTTGCGAACGCGACCGTCGGCGCCGCGGAGACCGCCCTCACACGTAACCTTCAGAAACAGCTGGTTGACAAGCTGAACCAGCGCCGTGGCACTCTGCAGGAGGTGTTCCGTCTCTTATCTGGCAACCGTCCAAACGGAAAACTCAATCGCGCTTCATTCTCTGAGGCACTTCGCGAGCAACTCCACTTCAACGTCACGCCGAAGGAACATCTGATTCTCGTGAACTTACTCTTTGACGGTCGTGAGGATAGTGCAGGCGATGTTAGCATCAAGCAATTCCATGAGTTTATTGAAGACTCCCCGTACTAAAAAGGAAAACGCCAGCAACAGCCAAAACACTTGTACAGAAGCAAAATCAGGCACAAACAACGAAACAGTACTTGAGAATCATCACGAAAGGTGATGAGCGCCGCAATCCAATGTAGATAATGTCATTCAATCACGAAGGGAAACGCTCGGCGGCTCACATGTGTGTACAACAATTAAAAAGGTTAGCAACAAAAACAACAAAAACAGAAACAAACATACACAGGAGGGTACAAAAACACCTCAAACTGAAAACTCTTCCCTTCTCTCAGCACATTACACCTTTCATCAACAACAATATTTCTTGAGTTGTCGCTGCGCACAAATTGATGGTCACAGTTCTTGTTTTCTAGTGACACCGAATAACAAAAAACAACAAAACCCCCCTAACAGTTGCTGATTTCCACTAGCAATGAAGTGTTTTTCACGCGCAGCGACGACTGGCCGTCGAGTGTCGAGCGCTGCTTCGATACGCTCACTTGGCAGCACTTTATCCATGACAGCAGGCGCAACTGTTTTTCACGCGCAGCGACGACTGGCCGTCGAGCGTCGAGCGCTGCTTCGATACGCTCACTTGGCAGCACTTTATCCATGACAGCAGGCGCAACGTCTTCCAAGAGCTCACTTATTGGGTCGTCGACTGTTGGTTCTGTGCCGTCGCCACTATGGATGGGACGGCGACACTTCGGAGGCGGCAAGATGACTGGTGGCGTGAGGAAAACGTCTGACATCGCCGCCTCCATCGCTTTATACGAGGGCTGGACGCTTCAGCCTGGCACACGCGACGCGTTGAAGAAAAAGTTCCCAGAGATGCATTTGCTTGTGTGGCAGTACGTTGCAAGTCTTCATAAGATGTATCACTCGCTTCTTACGCTGCAGGAGAGACCCGAAGCGAGTGGTCGCATGGAAGACTTCCTGAGGGCGGAGGTCAAGAACGTATTGACAAAGTCATCGTTCAGCTTTGTTCGATGGCAGCAAATTTACCAAAACGAGGTCGACGACACAACAGAGGTCGCAAAAATCCTGAATGCCATCGACGTCACTGTTGGGGAGCGTGCGGCATTGGCACCCTCGTCCGATATGACTGCAGATCAGGTGGCCGAAATGAAATCAATGTTCGACGAGGAACTTGCCGACTCGCTGGAAAAGTTAGCGACGCGTCACCTGCAGGACCTTCAAGCGGTGATCCATCGCCGCGTGGCTGCCTTTGATGTGCTCGGGTCGTCGAGTCGCACATGGATTGTGGAAGTCGTTGGGAAGGCCGGAGGTGAGGAGGCATCGATCTTTGCATCGGAGTTGCTGGAGATTCTCAAAAACTACGCCAAAAATGTTCACGAATGGAACGTAGAAGCGGTTGAGGAGGAAAACGCTGCTGGTGCATCGATCCCCAATGCGTGTAAGCTCCGGTTTACCGGTGATGGCGTTTACCGACACCTTCGACACGAAATTGGCGTGCATAAAGTGCAACGCGTACCTGTGACGGATGCGGATGGGAAGATGCAGACCAGCACCGCAGTCGTGACCATGATGCCAGTACTAGATCCGATTGCGGTGAATGTGCGTGACAGGCATTCACGTGAAGTGCCATCAGTCACGATCTGCTCTTGGAAACAAAGAAATCGCGTTGCAAATGGTGGCACAACAAATTCTTGCGGCCAAGGTGAAGGAATCACAAAACGAGCAGGACGCAGCGTGGGCGAACCAGTGGTTTAGCGGGGAGAGGTCCGAGAAGATGCGGACGTACAATTTTCCGCAGAATCGTGTCACGGATCACCGTCTTGGTCGAGATTTCCCCCTCGCCACGTTTCTTGATGGCACTGGCAAACTGTTCCAGGAGCTTCACGACTCTATGAATGCTGTCGATGATTTGGTATCGACGGATGCAACCCTCCGGCGTCACCTGGAAGGGAAGTTTGGAAGTGACACTGTTCAGTGAGCAGAGAGAGGCAGTGCACTCTCGCACTCTTTTATGATTGAGGTTGTCAGAAGAAGGAGCGAAGGTAAAGTCCATCACAAAATCATTAACTGTCATTTATCCGTTTTCATTTTTCTTGTTTGTTTGTTGATATGCCGTCAACGTCACACAAAAAATCCAAACTCTCTACTTGTTTCAATGATAATAATTAGTCTTTCTTCACTCAATTTTCGTGCTTGTTTCGTTCCTAACCCTTTCCTCAGATAAATCATACACCAACTCACATCGACAGGAACCCGATGAGCGACAAATCAAACAACAGCCACCAACCAAACATCAGCAAGAAAGAAGTATCATGGGTGGTGAAGCAATGGAGTCGTTTCTCTTCATACCTTTCGAACGACTTCCTTGGAGGACCAAAGTGCATCAAGCTATCTCATGTCATCAACCTGCAGAAGGGTGGGACGCTGCTGCTTTGTATCGGACTGATGTGGAACTTTGACAACGTCACTCCCACCGCCATCACGTACACTGCACTCCACGGCAGCTACGGACTGTGTTGGCTGCTGAAGGAGGTGGTGTTTCCAGATCCCAAGTGGGACGTAAAGATTACTGTAGGAGCGGCACTCAACGCGGTCCTGCTGGTACTTGGTCCGTACTGGTTCATGCCGTACCACACGATTGCGAATAGGGTCGAACAATCACCGCTGGTGTTGTGCACGGCGACCATTGCGTATGTGATTGGCCTGTTCCTCATGATCGGCAGCGACTGCCAGAAATATTTCGTCCTGCGAGAACGAAAAGGGCTGATCACGAACGGTTTCTTCCGACGCGTCCGCCACCCAAATTATCTAGGAGAGATGATGCTGTACGGATCGTTTGCTGTTGTGTCAGGCAGCCCGATTTCGTGGGGAGTGCTGCTGTGGGTTTGGATTGGCGTGTTCCTGCCAAACATGCTCAACAAAGAGGCAAGCATGTCGAGATACCCGCAGTGGGCTGCATACTGCAAGCAATCTGGGTTCTTGATCCCTAAGTTCTTTTAGTGAACGACTCCCTGCTGTGCGCGCAAAACAGACGTAATGAAATGAAATCCTTACTTTCGCTCAACTTTCGTTCGGAACGGCATCGACCGCCTGTTGCTCTTGGAGATGTTGTTTTGTTGATATATCCTTGCAGCATGAATGATTCTTCTTCATTGTCACCTTCAAGGCATCAGGAGCAAAAAAATAGAAGCATGCCCAGTGTTTCCCGAGGCCGCTCGAAAACACCCACGGAACGCACGCAGCCTGCTGCAGTTCGTGCAGCATCGCCGAGCAGTCAACAAAAGAAACGTAAAGCCTCAGCGCAAAGGAAGAAAACTGTGTCACCCACACCTGCTAAAAAGAAGTCGAGTTCTCGTTCTTCGTCGGCTGCCGCAGGGTCCCCTCCGTCACGACGCTCCTCGTCTGTGTCGAAGTCCCCCGTCGCGCCATCGTCAGGCTCGCGCCGTAGTGCTCGCAATTCAACAAAGCTGGCAGCAGTAGGGTCCCCTGGTGAGGACAGTGATTTCGTCTTCGGAGTTCTCGTGGATCGTTCCAAAACCTTTACCCACGCATCGTCGTCGAGCGTAGCCCGTAAGTCCTTCATCCGAAAGCTTCTGGGTTCATGGGCAGTTGAGTGTGCGCACACATTGTTTGAGCCGTGGGAGCAGGGCATCGCGCTCCTTCTGTATGCAATTGTACTTTGGCCGCTCGTATGGGGGCTGTGGCGCGTCACGTTCTACGCTCTCCAGGCCGCTGGTGTTGACGATGCAGTGAACGAGGGAGTGAAGCTTATGACCCCGAGCTAAACTCACCACCACCACACACACGCACAAGACACACACACAAGTTCAACATTCATCAAGTAGCCAAACAACAGCAAGAAACAAAACATGCAGGGAACATGGGAAGGAAGGAAGTCTGTGAGCGAAAAGGCGAGTGGGAGTGGACAATTAACACGTTGCAAAGGAGCAGAGATGACGACTTGGGTGAGTTTTTTTTTTTTTTAAAAAGCGAACAAGCTGCGCAACAGGAGATGTTCATCTCACTGCGAAGCCAATGTTGCAAAGACAACATCGCTCGACGTGTCGAGGGCATATGCATAGATACCCACCAGGAACGTAGAGGATGGAGCACATGCTTCAATCTTCATTCCGTGACGGCACCTGTCGAAGAACAAAAAAAGAAAAGAAAAAGGACTTACACAAGTTGGAGAGATGGATGAGAGAAAATACTCCTCAGCACGATTGCCTTGCCCACAAGCCTGCAAATTTCGAGTGTGCTGCGTTCGCGACTCCTCTTCAGTTTCAGCTCTTGGTTAATAGAACGGTTCATTTGCATTCGATTGCTTTTCCCTTTTTTTTTTCCAATTTTTCTTCCACAAAGAGGACGCAGACAAAGAACTCCCCGCCCCCGTTTTTTGTGTTGGCTCGGATTTTTACTCAACACATTTTTACCGGAAGAGAAACAAAGGTCACGTACAAGCGAACTTTTACCTTTGTTATTCCCAACACAGCCCACGCAGCTCAAACCAAACTATCGACCCGCCTGCATCTCATTTGCGTCATCATCATACAAATTTTATCGCACAATACACTTCACACATTTTTCTCTCACTATCGATGCCCAAAGTTATCCCTCACTCGATTTCTCAAGAAGTCAACACGAAAGCGTTCCAGAGCATTCCTGCGTTTGTGCCCAGAGCACCACGTAACCTAATCGTCAAGTACACGGAGCTCGTCCTGATGGAATTCTCCTTCAACATGCTTGAAGCCTCAGAGAAGTATGTGTTGCTGATTGGGTTTTGGGGTTCGTTCGGGTTTACGATCTACCAGCTGTGGGTGTTGTACTTCTTGCTGAGGGAGCTGTGGGTGCCCAATGCGATCGCTAACGCACTTTAGAGGGCGCAATGGCCTCAACTACAATTTGTGGTCACAAGGCGAGAGGAAAAATATCTCTGAAGCGAAGAGGAACGCATATGGAGCAACAGCACTTTTTTTCTTTGCTATCTATTCAACAAACAGCTGCGATTTCCGAGCTCGATCGATTGATCGAACTTTGTGTCTTGTCGTCTGAGTTTCTTGCGCGTGCCAGTGCTTCAGCGGAGCGGCGCGTACTTGCTTCTCTGTTTTTTTTTCCCCGCACGTGGGCGCCATGATTGCTCAGATTTTGCTATCGCCGAAGTTTTCACTTGAACCGGAAGCTTCGTTGAATTCCCCCACACAACAAATTCTTTGCTCAACACAAAACCCCCCTCAAGCACACGAAAAAAAAAACACAATCAAACCAAAAAAAGACAATCACAAAACCAACAAACAAACAAATAGAAGCAACACACAAACCAACACACAAACAAGAAGTCAAAAAAACATACAAATTTCTTGCTCCCCATTTCCCTGCATAGCTTTGTTTTTCCCCTCGCCCCCCGCCCCTCTTTTTCAATTCAAGTCACACCTCCACACTCTTTCATCATTGTTTTATTCTTTTTGATGATGCCTCTTTGCCCTCTCCCCTTATCTGGGGAAGCAAAAGATGCGCCCGTGTGTGTTGCTTTTGTTCAATGCTGTTGTTGTTGGTGTTGTTGTTGATGCGTGTTGTGACTCTTCCCAAAATGTAGCTCCCTCTCTTAAATGAACAAAGAGAGTCAGAGTGTGTGTGTCTGTGACGTGTGCGAGGGAAAGGGGCGGCGAATGAATTCTGTTGCACCGTAAGGGGCGAGATTGAACACCGTTGTAAGATTCTCCAGAGCTCGAATTCTTATCCAACAGTAGCACAACAACAGCAACAAACAAGCAACCAACCAAACAAACAAACAAACAAACAAACAAACGAACAAACCAAAAAAGCAACAAGAACAAGCACAAATAGAACAATTTCGTTGACAAAGTCAAGAGCCTCCAACAACGTAGCACTTCTTCAAAAGTAAAGCACTTCACAGCATCTGCGACATGCGTTGCCCCCCTCTCCGTTGAGGTGAGATTAGCGTAGTGAGTGAGATGGACCCTTTTTTTTTTTGGCTTCGAAGCAACGGAAGGCACCAATCACCCTCAACTCAGGGAGAAAAAAATGCAAACGAAAAGGAGAATTGTTGTTGAGAAGTGCGTGAGGGGAGACAAGTCAATACTTTTTTGTTTTTGTGATCCAGGTCTCTCATTTCCGACCACTTCTCTTTACCTCGCTGCTTTATTCTTTTCGGAGACCAAGACCACACACCAACCCCTCCTATGAAAGCTATTTCCATTTTACTTCCGCAACGAAAGATGGGGAAAAAATCAAAACGAAACGCAACAGACAAAAAGAAAAACAAACAAAAAAGGACACACAACCCATTTTACACACAGCCTTTCCACCACGTCCCTTGCTATTTGTTTGCTGACACACAAATTAAATTTCCCCCTCCAGTTCCTTGCTGTAAGCACATAAAATAGAAATCAATCTATTCGCTCGATGACAACGGCGTTTCTCTTTTTCCCTCTCATTTTTTTTTTGTTGGCGGATAGCTCACACACACAGAGAAGTTGCATTTCATAACAGCCTCAACAACAAAGATCTAGCAACGTGAGGACAGGCGCTGCTGTGACCCACTTTTCCAAAAAAAAATAATAATCTGTTTTGTCATCCGCTCGTGCATCGAACACATAGTCACAGCGGAAGGGACAAAAAACTTATCG
>CYKH01001550.1:7904-22319 GCA_001460835.1 Bodo saltans
ATCGAGCGACTAAACCGTAGAAATCATAAACCCTCTTGAGTGCGCTCACCTGACAAAAAGAGAGATGAGCAAGAAAACTCTCACAAAAGCCCCATCGTCTAGCAAAGCCAAATCCGGGGGCATCTCTTCCCCCACGACGTCATCACCGCAGCTGAAGCCATCAAGTGGAGCAGATGGAGATGACGATCATAACATTTCACCATTCCCTTCCGACGCTCTCCCTTCCGCGTCGACATCCCCCGGCGCCGTAGCTGCGACAGCTGCAGCAAACGCCGCGAAGTCGTCGGCGTTTCTCACAGAAGCAGACACGTCGAACCCGGGAGGGGCGATCTCCCCACCAGATGATGATTTATCTCCACCGCACCAGGCGCCGACGCAGTCATCCAACTCGAAATCGAAGATTGAGCGGACTCCATCCATGATGGTGAAGAAGCGTCGAGCAACTTCTCCTGCTCCCCAGGCAACAGCAACCGACGCCGCTGCCGACCCAACCGCGAAGCTCCTCGCTGCGGCCACTGAGAGTTTGCAGACATTACAGGAAGAACTGGATGAGGCAAAACAGCGTATTGCAGCTGTTACGAAGGAACGAGATACAATGTCTGAAAAGTTGGAAACATCGCATAAGGAAGCCACCGCGTTGTCGCAGCTGGCGCAGGAGTACCGCACGGCGAAGCTGTCTACGGATCGTGACCTCGCCAAACTGCAGGCCACCACGCACAGCTACATCTCCGAAGTGAAGGAGCTGCGCTCTGCCTTAAAGAAGTCTGACAAGGCACTTGAACAAGTTGGCAGCGAGTGCAAACAACTTCGGGATGCCGCCCGATTTCCCCCTCCCTGCCAATACTGCACCCTAGTCCGCGCCCGATTTCCCCCTCCCTGCCAATACTGCACCCTAGTCCGTGAAGAGGGTGACAAGTATCGAAAACAAAACAAAGAACTCCGCAACATCATCTCTCAAATGGAAGAGGAAGAACGCCAGCATGTTCCTCACAGCGAGCGGGTCAGGCCCTTGAACAAAACAAATGTGCTGATGAGGCAGCAGCTGTTAGAACTTCAGCAAAAGGTTGCGGATATGTCAGAGCGAGAGAGGTTATGGAGCAAAGACAAAAGTCAACTGGAGTCCTCGGTCAAGCAACTGCAGGTGCAACTGACTCGCGCGACAGCACAGGAACACAAAGTGCTGGAGCTAGAAGTCCAGAATCAACTCCTTCTCACGATGATTCAAAAAGAGAAGGCACGGAAGGGAGGAGGCGTATTGCAACACTCATCCTCTGGCGGCGGCGGCGTTGTGTCATCGCTTCTTCGTGCAGTCGGTGGTGGTGGTGGTGCAGCAGCGATGCCTTCACTGTCCCCAACGCCGCAAAGGGCGCCGCGCAATTTGCCCCCACTTATTGAGTCGAAGGCACTCGATCAGGAACCACCAAAGCCAAAGACGCTAGTACAACAACAACAACAACAACAGCAGCAGCGCCACAATTCTGAGAAGAGTGTGAAAAGCTCGAAAGCGGTGTTGTCTGCCGTGTCGTCCACTGTATCAAGTGGTTCTGTTGCACGAGAGTCATCAGTGACTGAGGTTGGTGCGGCGACGAAGAAAATCTCGTCCGCTGCTTCAGCGGCTGAAGCGGTTCGGCAGAGCCGCCGTAGCAGAAGCAACAGCAGCGACAACAGTAGTAGGTCATCGTCCTCATCGGTACGAAGTGCAGCAGCAGCCAGCGACAACAACAATAATGGCGAAGAAGAAGGAGGCAGAAGGCTATCGAAAGTTTCATCGGTCGATCATCAGCGAGCTACTTCAGGCGTGTACGATGGTGATGACAACAACAACGTCATCGCTTCCAAAAAGAAATCGTCATCACTTCATAGAAATACGCGGGATACGACGTCGTCAGCGTCGCATCGGCAAGGCACCGAGGAGACTGCGATTGTTGAGCAGCAGCAGCCTCCTGCTAAGAACGCAGGAGGCAGTAGACATTCATCGGCGGTGTCCTCCGCACGGAGCTCCTCCTCCTCGTTGTCTCGCCGCTCATCGTCACCACCGACATCTCGTCCAGCATCGTCGCCGCACCACCAACACCACAGCGCTGCCAGCAGCAGCAGCCCGCGTCGGGGCGAACAACCACAACAGCAAACACGCGACGACGAAAGCACAGCAGCAGCAGCAGCAGCAACATCAGAGGTTGTTGATGATGTTCAGCCTCAAGAGAGCCTGCAGCATGACCACAGCCACCACCACAACAACAACGCAAATCACAGCGGCAGCGAGGGTGACACACAGCAGCAGCAGCAACAAGAAGAAGTTGCAACGTCGCCAATGGTGGCGTCTGTCGCGAGTAGACGCAGCGACGACGACGAGGACGATGTGAGCAACAAGAAGCGGAGGCAATCTGCAACCTCCATTGATGCGACCGCAGCTGCTGATGACGATCATGACAACAACATCAACAGCGGCACCGTCCACCAAGAAGAAGCGAACAACATTGATAGTAGCAGCGGCAACGTGGTAATGAATAAGAGCAACAGCAATGTTGCTGCTCATAACAGCAGCGAGGCTCTGTTATCAAGTTCGAGTAGGAAGCCTTCGTCGCTCGCGCCAACAACACCAACACCAGAGCCGGAACTTCCGTGGGCAGAAGCAGAAGAGGGACATAGTGGTGCGGTTGGTGCAGATGCGCAGCAGCAGCAGCATGCAGCACCAGTAGACGCAGCAGAAGCGACGGAGAAGAGCACAGGAGGTGGCGATGAACCATCATGGCTTGATGATGAATAAAACGAGAGGAGACTCTCTCCCCAATTTCTTCTCCTCCCGATTGTTTGTGTTCCTCAAGAAGTTCAGTTCTGTGTTTCGGAGTTCTATTGGAATTTTTTTAATGTGCGTGCGTGCGAACATCGATTGCTTTCGTGTGTCTATGTGGCTGTTTTTGTACTTCGGCGCGGCAAAGCAAACAATGACAACAAAAAGTGCCGCAATAGTGCGCTCTACAAAATTTGAGGAGGAGGAAGACGACGAGAGCTCCGACGACGGCAACGGTGATCATCATTTTGATGAAGGAACAACTGCTGGTGCAAGCACTAATAGCAGTGCAGCAGTGCATCAAGACGGATCAGTGGTAGAAGGATCGACGACTCCATCACCATCCTCCTCGCCCAAGACGAAAAAGATTCTCAAGAAGCCAACCACCAAGAATGCCACCAACACCTCCTCCGGTGGCACAAAGCCGGCCAGGAGCAACAAGAAGAATGCTGCAACAGACGACGGTAAACGAGTTGCGTCATCGCCCACAAAACAGCAGCGCAAACCTTCTACTTCGTCACAAGTAAAAAATGACATCGTCTCAGCTAGTGTCGCCGCCGAGCAGCGGTACCACTCACAAGGCAAGCCCCTCAGGTCGGACTTCAGCCACCAGCGAGGAGCAGGCGGCATTCACAACCGTAACACCGCTCCGTGCTCCCTGCACGACATCATCCGTGCTGTGCTGCCCCCAGAGCATCGTGTTGGCGGCACTGACGCGATCGCCGAGGGCCTTTCGCAAGTGAAAGTTGCCGAACTTCAGGACATGAATCTCACGGATTCCGGGCTCCTCGAACTCCTCGGCAGCATGACGAATCTCTACGCACAACACAATGCACTGACGGAACTTTCAGGGCTGGCACTCTGTCCTAAGCTGTCAGTGGTGGTGGTCTCCCACAACCAGCTCACCTCGTTGCAAGATCTTCACGAGTTAGACAACGTGATGATTGTGGATGCAAGTTTTAATCGCAAAAAAAAAAAAGACATGAATCTCACGGATTCCGGTCTCCTCGAGCTCCTCGGCAGCATGACAAACCTCTACGCACAACACAATGCTCTGACGGAGCTTTCAGGGCTGGCACTCTGTCCTAAGCTGTCGGTGGTGGTGGTCTCACACAATCAGCTCACCTCGTTGCAAGATCTTCACGATTTAGACAACGTGATGATTGTGGATGCAAGTTTTAATCGCATCGCGGAGCTCGACCCCCAACGCCACCTCCCCACGGGAACCCTCCAATCACTCAACCTGCGGGGAAATCCGTGTTGTCCTGCGTACGACGTGAATGACGCCGATGATGTTGCTTACGTTGAGGAATACCGGAGGGCGATTCTGTCTGTCTGTGAAAAGTTATCGATGCTGGATAATATTCCCGTCACCGTCGAGATGCGTGTTGCGCTGGGACTTGAAGAGACGATTCACACCAGAAGTAACGGTGGTGGCAGTGGTGGTGCGGAGCCGTTGCTCGCAGAACTTGCGCGGAACGACGAGGAGTTGCAAGCGCTGGAGGCGCAGCTGGAGCGACAAGCGGGTCTGCAGACTGCCGTCACCGATGAAGACTTCTTAATTGGCAGCGGCAACGGTGGTGGCGCACACAGAAGTGGCGAAGAGGATGAGGGCGATGACGGCCTCGATGATCTTATCGCCGCTGGCCCACCTCACGACCGTTCTAGCGAAGACGAACGCGCAGCAGCCCCTGGCCGCCCTCCCCGAGTCGCTTCTTCTCGTGCCAGCAAATCAACAACTTCAGCAGTGACGAGCAGCGGTGGTGTTAGTTCCAACAACAAGCAACAAGCATCTGCTGACACATCATTAACCCCAGCAGCAGCAGCGGCCACTCAGCAGCACCTTACCATCACAGACAGGCTACTGCGACAATATCAAAGTCAATCTGTGCAGCATCGTGCGTTGGTGCAAGATGCAGTCGCACACAGCAGTGCGTTGGTTGACGAAATTACTGTATTACAATCAGCAGAAAGGTCATCGCGAGGCTCCGCAACTTCTTCTTCTCGCCAATCGTCAAAACGCGCCGCAGAGGATCGCCGGTTTGACCCAGAACAACGCGATGTTGACGACGATGATGAATACGACGAAGGCAACAACAATGAAGGCGGTGGCTCGCGCAACACAACAACAACAAAAACGATGAATCAACTTGCCGATGTGTCACAACAGCAAATGCGTCTTCGGAGTGAACTACGTATGGCAATGCTTCACCACAGCGAAGTGGCTCAAGTGAAACTCGCAGATCATTGGCACGGGGCGACCGAAGGATTGCGTGAACGGCAGCAGCGCGCGTTGCAACGGCGACTAGAGATGAAGGAACGATTGTCGCGGCCCTCTGCAGCGTACAGCGCGGCGTTGGAGACGCTTGAAAAAGAGAGTTCAAAGACTGCAACAACAACAGCAACAACAACAACACCACCAGCTTCTGTTGGGCCGCAGCAGCAGCAGCCTCCAAGAACAACAGGTAGCGACGATATTTCTTCAACGCTATCTGCAGATGTGGGAGGACCTTCATCGTCGCTGCTAAATCGCTACCGGAAAGATGCTAACGAATTCGCCGCGGAGCTGAAGAAGAGGCTATTGATTGAACAGCAACAGCAACAGCAGCGTCAAGGTCAATCTGCTACAACAATCAAAAACTAGTCGCTGCGGTGAAAGATCGCCTTGTGCAGTGTGTGTGCACCACAAAGGAGAGACGACAGTAGTGCTAGAGTTGAGAGCAGGGGGGAGTTCAAACAAAATCAACAATATTGCGCTAGTTTTATCTGCTTTATTCTTTTCTTGCAATTTTTTTTCGCTAAAAAACCTTCAAGATGGCTTCACAATGATCTTTTCCAAGTCTACTTCTGTTGAAATTACATAGCTATCAAACAGCAAGACCAAAGTTTTCATTTTTTTTTTTCAATTGCCATACATGCCCCTCAACATTACCAACAGCGTCGTCGACGCTGCGAGCACCAGCAACACTACCACCACCGCCGGGATATTACCCCACCACTACAAGGAAGTAGAGGGAGAGGAGGAGGACTGCCCTCCCTCCCTAACAGCCCCGGAGTCTCATTCGATAGAGTACATGAAACGCCATCACATTCCACTGCTGACGGAGGCGTTGTTGATGGCAACGGTTCCAGTGAATCACCCCCATCCGGTAGAGGCGGTATCGCAGGCCCTGTTGATCAATGCGCCAGTATCGCAGGCAGCGGCGGCGGGCACCGCAGCGACGAGGCAAAGTAAATCAATTTCGGAGCTGGTAGAGAGCGAGGTCAACAACGTGCTCACGTGGATGAGGTCGCCACGTTCGGTACTGTCATCCGGCACAGCAGCATCACCACCTGCAACAACACTGGCGAGAGAGGAGGCAGTGGTGCGGCTCGGCGGGGCTGCTGCTGCGTCAACTTCACCGTCGCATGAGGAGATCACCGCAACGGTGAGGATCAACAGGGCGTATTGGCTTGCCATGCTGGCGACCCTTCAGTTCGACGTGTTCGCGTTTGATGCCACCAAAGGGCCGGAACTGCCAGCGTTTGTGTTATGGATGTTCGAAGACTTGTGCGGCCCCAGCGGCTTAGGTTGGGCCGCTGACTACGATTCTTCATCATGCGCCGTGCCAAGGCCATCGCCGCCCTACGCCGCAACAGCGACCACATCTGGATCGCACAAAGAAGAACACGAAGGAGACGATATTGTTGTGTTTCTTCGGTGGGTTGTTATGGTGCGCGCCAACTATCACCGAGAGAATCCGTTTCACAACTTTCGTCATGCATTCAACGTCTTACAAACACTGTACTCGTTTCTAAAAACAACGAAGGAACTGTTTATTGGTGTTGTGGGCGATGAAACGAGCAGCAACAACAACACAGCGCAGGTTGTTTCTTCTTCTGGTGGCAGCGGTACCACTGATGCACACCAGCAGCCCTCATCATCATCATCTTCATCTGCGCTCCTCGTCTTTTCCGAAACGGAACGCTTCGCGCTTCTCTTCGCTGCCCTTTGCCACGATCTGCAGCACTGCGGCGTCAACAATCAATTTCTAGTCGACACAATGCACCCTTTGGCGTTACGGTACGGCGACAGTGCAGTGTTGGAGCGACATCACGCGGCGGTTGCGTTTGCGACACTGGAGTACCGCCCGCTCCCTTTTGTTCGTACAGCACCTCCTGACTTGCGAGTGGCACCTCAAATACATCATCCTTCGGGTAATTTCTGCGACATCACAGCTCATCTACCGCGCCGTTGGGGACTTGTTGGGAATAATGAGGGAGGAAGAGGAACAGCGGCGAAGCAGCAGCAAAGAGTCACGATTGGGTCTCAAGCTTCTGTCGATGCGCACAACGCTGACTTCCCCACGTTCAGATCATTAGTCCTCAAGTGCATCATGGGAACCGAGGTGGCGTCGCACGGGCAGCACGTGGACAACGTCAAACGCCACGTTGTGACACCTCTTCTCATCCATACTTCTTCGCAACAATCCACCACCACAACGACGCAACAGTCACCTGGTCGTGATGCCGCCGCCACAGCTGCAACAACAACTACTGCAGCGGAAGTCGTCTCAGTCGAAGAGAAGTTGTTGTTGTCCAACTTGTTACTTCGCGACGACGCCGCTCGCCACGCGGTGATGATCGCGCTGGTCGAAGCTGCTGACATCAGCAATGAAATCCGATCGTTTGATCAATTTTCAAAGCGGTGGGCCCCCCTTGTCGTGGAGGAATTCTGCCGACAAGGCGATGTCATGCAGCACTTAGGTTGGCAGAAGGACATTCCACCGATGTTCCGTCGGGGCGTGGCACACCCAGCAAAAGACCAGCCAGGGTTTATTCAGTACTTGTGCCTCCCTCTTTACCGCACGCTGGCGATCGTGATGCCATCGACGTTCGCGACATGCGTTGCCAATTTGGAGAGCAACTTGGCATCGTGGGCTTCTGGCAAGTGGTAAAATTTGCCAAAAAAAGGACAAACAGAAAAGACACAACACAAATCACCCAGCAACACCAACGGGGTTGGTGCGACGTTTCGCACATTAGCGGTCAGCGAAAAAAGAAAAAAAAAGAGATTCAAAATATTTTTTTTTAATAAGGAAAGGGGTTTTCCCTTGTCCCCCTCCTCCTTCGAAAAGGAAATTCCACTCATGCTCTGTGGAGAGACTGTTTGCGACGCAGCGACGACGGAACGACGAAGCCATCCTAGCGCAGTTACGAGAGTAAAACGCTTGCAAGTCCTCTTTCCTTCCTACGGATTCGCAATCTGTACCCTTAAATACAGCAAAGAACGGCAATATTTCTTGTTGTGTGTGGAAGTGTACGTTATTTTTTTTTTATTGTTGGATTTGTTTCATTGTTATTTTTTTGAAAAAAACTTTTGTGGAGGAGAGATCTAGCCCAACAAGCAACAACAACAACAAACAACATAAACCCAAGACAAAACGAACACACCTGATGAAACAGGTGCACAATTGTGTGTCAACCCGCAGAAGAAGAGGGCTGGTTGCCATGACAGGCGCCGCGATGCTACTTTTTATCATAGTCATGTTTGCAGAAGAGGTACTGTCGCCTTTTGCGTGGATGCCAACATCATCATCATCATCATCATTAGCATCGGCACCATCAACGCCGTTGGTTGTTGTTCCTCCCTCAGCAGCGGACGTCGAGGCGGCGGGCGGCACCATCGCAAGCATCGGTGGCAAGCTTGGAGGTTGGTACGCTCCTGCTGCCGTGTCCAAAGTCTCAAAGAAACAGCAGCTTCCTACGACCAGGACGACGAAACAGAAAGCAGAGAAATCACCTCTTCGCTGTACGACTGACTGGGAGGGCCCGCCAAGAAACGAAAGTTATTTCTGGGAGGATCCCGGCAAAGATCGATACACCACGTCAGGATGCCCGCTGCTCCAAAAGAAAATCCGCTGCACAGGGGAGCGTCACCGAGCTCTCGTGCTCTACATGATTCAAACCAAAGACAACCCGCACGACGTGCAACAGGAAATGTGGAATCTCAATCATTTCATTCGCTTCGGAGTGTACGGTGCGCACGAGTCCACCGCGATGTTCGAGCGCGTGGACTACGTGTTCACTCGCATGCGGCCGAGTGCGTCTGCCGTAACGAGCGTACAACTTTGCGGACAGAAGGCAAACATCAAAATGATGTGGGTTCCTGACGGTCCGTGCGATTTGTGCGCCCATGGTCGAGTCATTGATTTACTAGGAGGCGCAGAGAAGGTCATGAAGAAGTACCAGTTTTTGCTCATGTCCAACGCTGGGTCACGTGGTCCGTTGCAGCATCAGGATGCCCCACAGTGGATCGACATTTTTGCGATGGGCGGGCAGACGTCGTGGACGGAACACACACCGCCACTGATGGTGGGACCTTCGATCAAACCTTATCCGATACACGCAGAGTCGCATGTGATAGGGATCAGCACGAAGTTGCTCTTGAAGCACATGCATTTCCTTCGAGTCCACTGCAAAGGGACGAAGCTGCAGTGCATTACGAACGGAGAGCACCGCGCCGGGCCTGCGTGGATGTTGAATGGCGGCTGGATTCATGGATTGTCGAGGAATATCACCATCAGAAACCACACATTGGAGGCGAAGCCGTATCAGTTGCTGAACAACAAATACAAAGTTCGTCAGCCCCTACGAGAATTCTATGATGTTTGCGCAGCAATGTTCGCGAAACACGGAGGCTCGTTTATGAATTCGACGATGTTGAAAGATAGAACGGCGGCACATACGGCTCAGCTGACGATGCACCAGTCTCCCCAGCGTCAGTTGGGCGGGGGTGACACGTTTCGGAACTTGCTGGGCGTGTGCGATTTGTTAGAACTCTAGGAGAGAAGTTTGTTGACAAGTTTTGAAGAAAAAAGAACCCCCAGGGGGACTATGCGTCTGTGCGTCATATTTTTGGTGACAACAACGACATATTTTTTTTTCCTGCCCGTGGGATGAAAACGGGGAAAATCTGACGGCCACATGTGCACACATGGGTAGTCAGAGGAGTGGAACCGGGATGATCAACAGACGAACTGAAGAAAAAAAAACAAAAACAAATCCCCTTCTCATCAACAGCTATCGGTTAATAAAATCAAAGAATCCCCTTCTGTCGGTTGTTTCTCTCAATTCGTGTTTTTTAAAAGACACGCCCCCTTTTTTTTCTCCCAGCCCAAGATGTTTTTGCTCGTCAACGTGGGCTCTCCACAGCCTTTCGTGTACAGCCGCACGAAGAGTTTTTTTTCCCCCCTCACTTCACAAAATACCAACAACAAAGAAAACAAGAACAAACCAGAGAGGACTAAAGCAAATAAAAGTGGAAGAGGAGCTGTGCATTTCTCGTAGACGACAATTTCCTCCCTTTCTCGCACTCAAACTGTTCACGGCAAATTTCTTGTTGCTTTTTAGTTTGTGTTCGTGCCCTCGTTCTATCCCAAAACAAGAACACACCACCACTCCCCCTCTGCATCCTTGGCAGCAATCGGCTTTTGTTTTCGATATTTCAGTGGCTGCCTTTTCCCTGTACATTTGACAACACAATGCATGTGTGCGGTGGGGTCATGTACGACTCAAAAACTTTCCAAGAGAAAAAAACTTCTCTCATTCTCAATTTTACTTTCTTCCCCCAAAAATCAACCAGAAACGGGTGGAAAGTGGTTTCCAACCAAAAAAAACAAAAAAAAACAAAAAGCCATGGCAGATAAATTAAGTCAGATATCTCTCCAAGAAATTCGCCATGTATCGTCTCCGCTTCTTCGCGATGGCTCATTGACCCTCGAGGACGGTAACAACGGCATCAACGGTGGGGGCGGCACCGGATATCAGCATCGGTCGGTATCGGCTCTCACTGGGTCTCCCACTGGTGCCAATGATAATTCTTGGCGTCGTGAGGGCGCCGCGGACAAGGCATGTAACCATCTTGCCCTCGCAGTGCTTGGGTTTCTTGCGTTGTGCTCGCTGTGTGCGATTATTGGGGGCGGTGCACTGCTTAACTCCATCGCCGGGTTTCCGTTTGCACACTGTCCGCTGCTGTACGGCGTTGGTGCTGGCAGCGTCGCTGCGGGTTGCGTGTTCCTGGCCCTCTCGCTGCTCGTGGGATATCGACTCATCAAGACCAAGGAGCTCTCGCTGTACGGTGCGTGTTTGTTCCCCGCCGAGCAGGGCACGGGGAGGAAGTTGTTCCGCATCGTGGCTACCGGCGTGTTGCCAACGATCGCGTTTCTCATTACCCTTGGCCTCACGATTGGGTCGATTGCACTCTTCACCCTCTCTATCACCGTGGCACCACTCAGCACAGATTACAAGTCCGTCCCTGGCATCAGTGGCCCGATCATTCTCTCACGTGATGGGGCCGGACTGACACACATCTCCGCGAATTCTCGTGCTGACGCGTTGTTTGGTCAAGGCTTTGCCCAGGCGCAAGATCGCCTTTGGCAAATTGAGTTCCAGCGCCTCGCTGGTTTCGGTCGGTTAGCGGAATTCGTCGGAGATGCAGCGCTGAAGTTCGACAAGCAGACTCGAGCGTTGAACATGGTGAATGCGGCAAATTTGCTATGCGTTTCGATTACCGACGAGCAACGTGCTCTTGCGCAATCCTTCGTCGATGGCATCAACTATTATCTCAACACGGTTAACGAGCGGCCTCCGGAATTTCTGTTCATGTCGACACGCTTGTTATTTTTCCATGAGCCCGAGCCGTTTACTGTGCTGGACGTGTGCATGGCGGCGAGGCTTTTGCAGTGGCAACTGAGTTTTAATGTGAACATGGAGATCGAGCGCTTCAAGATGTTCTGGAACACCGACCGCAGCTACGATGAGATCGAAGAGATGTACGTGAACATGACGAACATCTCCCACACGATCTTCAACGCGGCGCAGCTGGACCTGACGGAGGAAGATGCGGTGGCGGCGCGTGCGCGGGAGGCGGAGGACCACGCCGTGGAGCGTGTGCTGTACAACGAGTACATGGTGAACTTGCGTAACACGATGGGCGGTGGCAGTGCGAACGCACAGGCACGTCGTGCAGCAGCAGCAGCTGAGCCCAAGCGTCAACAGGGCCACTTCGAGTGGCTCTACGACATGGATTTCCTGAAGTGGAAAGCACAACACGCAAGCAACGCGTGGGCAGGTCGTGCAGCGGGGCCTTCCTCCACCACGAAAGCCTGCGGTGCTTCTGACCCCCATCTTGACATCAACATTCCCTCTGTGTGGTACTACTCGCACCTGACGTACCCCGACTCGAACAACGTGACGTTCGACACGAGCGGTGTGGGGATGTTGGCCATCCCTGGGTGCCATATTGCAAAGACGACGTATGTGGCGTGGGGCATTACAATGTCGTTGACTGACCTGGAAGATTTGTTTTTGCTTGTTCCGGACCCGGCGAATCTTGATACACATTACATTGTGAATGGCACGTCCTACGCGTTTACGCCAAGGACAGAAGTCATCAAAGTTCGGGGAAGCGACGATGTCACATTGCAGCTACAGGACTCTCTGTACGGCCCAGTAGTCACAGAGGCGCTCAAACTGCCTGATGGCTTGAAGTTTGCGGTCTGGGCCAAACCACTGCGGGAGGATAATACCTCTATTACAGGTGTGTTCAACCTCGGAGATCCTGACATCGTGCGTAACGTGCGTGATTTAAGGGACAAAGGCTTCGGCCAGCTCCAGTCTCCAGGCTTTTCCATCCCAATGCAAGATGCCGAGGGCAACGTCGGTTACACGATGACCGGATGGCATGTGCTGAGGGCCCGAGGACACACCGGGAAGTACCCGACGCTCGGCAATGGCAGTTTTGATCTTCGTGCCCCCATCCCCTTTGACCAACTCCCCACGATTATCATGAATGCGTCGACATTGTCCCCTGCAAGTTATCAGCCGTTTATGATGTCCGCTGCGAATCAGAAGACGTACCCCGATGGATACCGTTACACATTAGGTTACGACTTTGTGTACCCGTACCGAGGAGGGAGAATTCAATACCTCCTTAGCCAGAACACGGATCAGTTGAGCAGCTACGACTTCCATCGGACGGTGCAGACTGACATCCACTCGAATGTGTGGGAGGACATGCAGGCGGTGATGGCTGTCAACGCGGAGTTCCTTTCGCTGGTGAGCGCGGATGCCAACGGCAATGCGTGGTGGCAGGCGCTGACAACCGCTTGGGATGGTCGCAGTTCGAAGGGGTCTGGCTACCCGTCGTTCTTTTTCCTGTGGATCCGAGAATTGGCGTCGGTGCCGAAGGATGTGATCACTGCACTGGACCTGAATGGTTACTGGAACCCAACGTACTTGTACCCGCGCATGCTGCTGCAAGCTCCAACGGCGACGATGACGACGCAATGCGGTGCGCTGACGTCGCCTGCTGGGGGCAGCTGCGCGGCGTTTGCTGCCCAGTCGTTCAACCGTCTCGCTGCGCAGTATGCCGGGGGTGAGGCCTCCGCTCCTCGATGGGGCTCTGACTTGAACAACTTAGCAGCGACAAATCTTATGATGCACGGGACCATCATGCAGTGCTTGTTTGAGCGCACAGTGAACAAAGACGGCGACTACTCCACAATTGACGTCTCTGATTTCGGTTCGGATCTCAGCGGCGATATCACCCCCAACGCGGCGAGCAGCATGAGGCAGCTGTACGACTGGTCCACCCCGAAAAATATTTCGTTTGTGTTTCCTGGTGGGGACAGCGGAAACCCGTACAGCGACCGATATCAGAACTTGCTGGAGCTGTTCGGGGATGACGGGTACGTGCAGGTGACGGTGGAGGGTGCGCTCCCGGAAGCTGAAGCAACATGGGCTAGGCAGACGTTAACACCATAAGAGAAGTCAGTGGAACAATGAAAAGACGAAGAGAGTTTCGAAGTTCCATTTTTATCGACCAAGTGCAATTGCGCGAGACGTATGCGTTGCAGTTAGTGTTTGTTGCTGTGCGTGCGTGTGTACTGTGTGTTTTAGTGTGTTGCAAGTCTTTTCCCTGATATTATTGGGCGACGCGATGCGCTTCCGCCGCTTTTGTCACTTCTAGCAATACCCTCCCAAGAACACTGTCATTATTGTTTGTCGTTGTTGGGTTTTCGAATTTCCGTGGAAGAACGAAAACGAAAATAAAAAAGAAGAGTAACGACGTTGTCAAAAAAAAGAAGAAAAAAATATGAGCGAAGAGGAGGTGAATGACATACCTCTCCAGGAGATTCACAAGGACTCATCTCCACTACTCCTTCGAGGAGGAGGAGGAGCCAGCGACGGAGTGTCCTCATCGACCCACACTACTGTTTTGTCTCCTTCGTTTGCTTCCACCAGCGCAGGCGGCGTGGACATCAACACAGCAGTGGGAGTTGCAGACGATGGAAGCAAGAATCGAAGAAAGAATCCTCATCATCAAGCTGGTGGTGATATTAGCGTTACCATTGCAGATTATGTGGACAATCCTTCGGCTTCGCTCACAGGATCATCATCCCGAAGCGCAAGAAACGGCTCGGCGGCTATGGCATGCAACCATCTTGCCCTCGCAGTGCTTGGGTTTCTTGCGTTGTGTTCGCTGTGTGCGATTATTGGAGGTGGCGCGTTGCTCGACTCCATCGCCGGGTTTCCGTTTGCGCACTGTTCGCTGCTGTACGGCGTTGGTGCTGGCAGCGTCG
>CYKH01001551.1:2506-15669 GCA_001460835.1 Bodo saltans
GACCACGCCGTGGAGCGTGTGCTGTACAACGAGTACATGATGAACTTGCGTCATACGATGGGCGGTGGCAGTGCGAACGCACAGGCACGTCGTGCAGCAGCAGCAGCTGAGCCCAAGCGTCAACAGGGCCACTTCGAGTGGCTCTACGACATGGATTTCCTGAAGTGGAAAGCACAACACGCAAGCAACGCGTGGGCAGGTCGAGCAGCGGGGCCTTCCTCCACCACGAAAGCCTGCGGTGCTTCTGACCCCCATCTTGACATCAACATTCCCTCTGTGTGGTACTTTTCACATCTGACGTACCCCGACTCGAACAACGTGACGTTCGACACCAGCGGTGTGGGGATGCTAGGAATCCCTGGGTGCCACATTGCAAAGACGACGTATGTGGCGTGGGGGATTACGATGTCGTTGACTGACCTGGAGGATTTGTTCTTACTTGTTCCGGACCCGGCGAACCTTGATACGCACTACATTGTGAATGGCACGTCCTACGCGTTTACGCCCAGGACAGAAGTCATTAAAGTTCGGGGAGGCGACGATGTCACATTGCAGCTACAGGACTCTCTCTACGGCCCGGTAGTCACGGAGGCGCTCAAACTGCCAGATGGCTTGAAGTTTGCGGTCTGGGCCAAACCACTGCGGGAAGATAATACCTCTATTACAGGTGTGTTCAACCTCGGAGATCCTGACATCGTGCGCAACGTGCGTGATTTAAGGGACAAAGGCTTCGGCCAGCTCCAATCTCCAGGCTTTTCCATCCCTATGCAAGATGCCGAGGGCAACGTCGGTTACACAATGACCGGATGGCACAACGTGACGTTCGACACCAGCGGTGTGGGGATGCTAGGAATCCCTGGGTGCCACATTGCAAAGACGACGTATGTGGCGTGGGGGATTACGATGTCGTTGACTGACCTGGAGGATTTGTTCTTACTTGTTCCGGACCCGGCGAACCTTGATACGCACTACATTGTGAATGGCACGTCCTACGCGTTTACGCCCAGGACAGAAGTCATTAAAGTTCGGGGAGGCGACGATGTCACATTGCAGCTACAGGACTCTCTCTACGGCCCGGTAGTCACGGAGGCGCTCAAACTGCCAGATGGCTTGAAGTTTGCGGTCTGGGCCAAACCACTGCGGGAAGATAATACCTCTATTACAGGTGTGTTCAACCTCGGAGATCCTGACATCGTGCGCAACGTGCGTGATTTAAGGGACAAAGGCTTCGGCCAGCTCCAATCTCCAGGCTTTTCCATCCCTATGCAAGATGCCGAGGGCAACGTCGGTTACACAATGACCGGATGGCATGTGCTGAGGGCACGAGGACACACCGGGAAGTACCCGACGCTCGGCAATGGCAGTTTTGATCTTCGAGCCCCCATCCCCTTTGACCAACTCCCCACGATTATCATGAATGCGTCCACGCTGTCCCCTGCAAGCTATCAGCCGTTTATGATGTCCGCTGCGAATCAAAAGACGTATCCCGATGGATACCGTTACACATTAGGTTACGACTTTGTGTACCCCTACCGAGGAGGCAGAATTCAGTATCTCCTTAGCCAGAACACGGATCAGTTGAGCAGCTACGAATTCCACCGGACGGTGCAGACCGACATCCACTCGAATGTCTGGGAGGACATGCAGGCGGTGATGGCTGTCAACGCGGAGTTCCTTTCGCTGGTGAGCGCGGATAGCAACGGCAATGCGTGGTGGCAGGCGTTGACGACTGCTTGGGATGGTCGGAGCTCGAAGGGGTCTGGCTACCCGTCGTTCTTTTTCCTGTGGATCCGAGAGTTAGCGTTGGTGCCGAAGGATGTGATCACTGCATTGGACCTGAATGGTTACTGGAACCCTGTTTACTTGTACCCGCGCATGCTGCTGCAAGCTCCAACGGTGACGATGACGACGCAATGCGGTGCGCTGACGTCGCCTGCTCGGGGCAGCTGCGCAACGTTTGCTGCCCAGTCGTTCAACCGTCTCGCTGCGCAGTATGCCGGTGGTGAGGCCTCGGCTCCTCGCTGGGGCTCTGACTTGAACAACTTAGCGGCGACGCATTTGATGATGCACGGAAGCATATTAGAATCGTTATTCGAGCGCACAGTGAACAAAGACGGCGATTACTCCACAATTGACGTCTCTGATTTTAGCTCAGACCTGAGCGGCAGCATCACCCCATCCGAAGCGAGCAGCATGAGGCAGCTGTACGACTGGTCCACCCCACAGAATATTTCGTTTGTGTTTCCTGGGGGCGACAGCGGGAATCCGTACAGCGACCGATATCAGAACTTGCTGGAGCTGTTCGGGGATGACGGGTACGTGCAGGTGACGGTGGAGGGTGCGCTCCCGGAAGCTGAAGCAACATGGGCTAGGCAGACGTTAACACCATAAAACGAAACAGCAGAGGATTCTCCAAGGATGCGGCAGATCTCCTTTTTTTTCTTTCTTCTTACTGTCTTTGCTCGTCCCCCCAAAAAAAACTCAGTTTTTTTTTCTTTCGACAATGCTTTATTCCTCACCTCCAACCTTAAGCGGATGACGGGTACGTGCAGGTGACGGTGGAGGGTGCGCTCCCGGAAGCTGAAGCGACATGGGCTAGGCAGACGTTAACACCATAAAACGGAACTCTGGACCCTCAAAGGATGCAGCAGTTCTCCGGTTTTTTTCTTCTTACTACTGTCTTTGCTCGTCCCCCCAAAAAAACTCAGTTTTTTTTTCTTTCGACAATGCTTTATTCCTCACCTCCAACCTTAAGCAAAAACAAAAAAAACAACACACACGCTCCGAAGTGAAGCTATTAAACTATTACCATCAACGATTTTTTTTCCCGCCTCGCTTTTGTGTTTTTTTATATTTATTTCGAGTCACTTCTCCTGTGTCAGACAAACAACACACACACACACCGCACACACACACACACACCCCAGAGATATGAAACGTCAGCGCGACGACGACTTACCGGCCGTTGCCATCAAGCAGCAACAACATCACGACGACGGTGTTGAGGACATATCCTCCTCGTCTCAAAAAACACCAACCAGGCCGTCGCTGGTGGCGATGGACGCAGCAGCTAGTACGCAACAACAGCAAGATGATGCCGGGCCATCATCGTCGTTGCTGCGTCTTCGCGCCTCGTCATTGCTGAAGCACAGTTCGCTTCATATTGGTCAGCAGCAACAACATCACATCAACATGTCTGCTACTGCTGCTGCATCCCCACCTCAATCTCCTGCTCCAGTAGTGTCGTCATCATCGTCAGCCCCTCATGGAACCAGCGGAAGGGGAGTAGGAGGAGGAAGCAGCAGCAGCAAAAGTGGAGGACGAGATCACTCCCGACGCCAACAGAACATTCACGACGATGGTGACGACGGTGATGCAAATAATGCAGCAACGCTGCCCCCAGTCTCTCTCTTGACTCTTCCACGAGAAATGCGCAGTGTCGCACACCAGTTGCATGCCCTCGATCGACAATATCGCGCTGCTGTGTGCGATGTGACGAAGCTGACAGAGCTGTACTTACTCGTCGCTGTGTGCCGAGACCCCTCAGAGATCCCGAAAAGTATTCTCCTCCAACTTCCACCGCCGCCGCCACCACCAACTCAACAACAACAACATCATCAGGCGGCATCTACTTCAGCGGCAACAACAACAACAACATCGGCCGGGACGTGGAGTGGGATTGGCGACATATTGAAGATGATGAGGGGCAACATCAGAGAGGCGGAGTTGATTGCTCTTAGATTGGCTGGTGAGAAGCGATACTTGGCGCAGCGACTTGTGAGAGTGGTTGAGGACAGGATCGTTGCTGCTGGTGCTGCTGCAATCGAGAGTACCAGCTGAGCGAGAGAGAGAGGGTGCGCCTCCTTTGCTTGTCTCAGTTTTTCTATCTTTTCCGGATTTGACGCAACTGCTTTTTTCCCCTTCATTTATTTCCCCTTTTCACAAAATTTCAAACCAAAAAAAGGATATTTTGATAAAAATAAAAGAAAAATAACGGAAACGCACGTTCCGCTGTTGAAGAAGAAACAAAGCGCCGTGAGTCGTATTGTTGTCCCTCTGTTGGTAGCCACACTAGTCATTATCGAACTGAACAGCGCAAACACGAAAACACGCGCCCGTTTGCAAAAGTTTGTCTTTACAAAACGAAATCGAAAGACATTATCGAAAATACAACTGAGAAACAAACGAAACGCGAAATTTAACCCCTTCAACCATCTGCACCAGACCAACACTCGATGGACTCAGCTGCGATATTACCGGCTCCGGCAACGACAACTACAGCAACAACCGACTTCGTGCCCAATGCGGCAGCAGGAGGCGTCACAACAAAACTAGTTGATGAATCTTCTGACCTCATACAAAACGACGAACAGAAACAACAGCAACCGCAACGGACGACAGAGGAGGAGGATGATGCAGCGCCGCCGGTGTCACTTGTGCAGCAGTCTCACTACGCACCAGTTTCCGGCATCATGACGCGACAACAGTTGGAGCTGCAGCTACAGGCACAACGGAAACTACGACAAGAGCAACAACAGCAGGATAAAAAGGAGGGAGCCTCCTCCTCTCCCCCTTCTGCAAACACCACACCATCGACTTCAACGACCACCAACACCACGACGACGACAATGATCAAAACAAGGCACGCACCGTACGCGGGACGCCTTACGCAACAACAGCAGCCACTTGAAGCCGTGGCAAGCACAGGAGACATGCAGGAACTTGAGGACCGCTACAACAACGCGAGAAACCGCATCTTTGGCCAAATCGATGCGACGACAACATCCACTTCGACTGACGCTGCTGTTTCCGCCGCTAGTTGTGGCGATAGAAGAGAGGGTGACGAGGAGCAGAGAGCAAAGGATGATGAGGGTGAAGACAACATCAGCAGGCGCAGAGATGAAGTAGGAGAAGATGGCGAGGCAGTCTCTCCAACAGGATCATCCTCCTCGCCCACCTCACATTGCGACGCGTCTGCGTCGTCTGCTGCCGATGATGTGCAGCAGCAGCGCCAGCGTTCCGAGCAGCCGCATCACTATCATCACCACCAACAAGCAGCATCACATCAACAAGAACAGCCACAACCACCACCACCATCAGAAGCATCATCATCACATCAAGAAGTTGATAACGGCGCCTCAGCGATGACAACAACAAGAGTTGGTCGACGATCAAGGCACACCGCACGCGGTACCATCGAGCACGACGAGCACGAAGAATTCAACAGGCGCATCGACACGCCGCTCCACAACAGCCATCATCATCTTCATCATCAGCAGCACGCTCCCCAACACTACAAAAACTCCCCTTTTGCGCCTCATCATTCGTATCACCACCAAAACCATCACTCATTTCTCAATAATAACTACTCCACTACGGCGGCGGCGGGGAGTGGGCCGCTGCTCCCTCCCGGTAGTGGTGTTGCCGGTGGTGGTCTCGCAGTTCCGCCTGGTGGTTCAGGGCCGTTTCCCTTCGTGCCGTCCTCGTCGCGTGGTGGTGGTGGCTATGGTGGCTACCCTGCTGGAGGAGGCAATGGACAACAACAACATCACAATCATCAACAGACACAGAGATCTCATCATCATCAGCGCATGCCAAACAACATGGGAGGAGGAGGAGGTTTTCTGACGCCGCCAATGTCGCCTGAGGAATTCTTTGCGTCGATGAATGCCGCCGCCGCGGCAACGTCCTCATCATCGCCGTCTATGAACTTCCCTCATCATCATCATCACCACATGAATAGCGGCATGCAGCAACCGACATCTTTTCCAGCTCCAGGTAGCGGTAGCGCACTAGGAGGGGGCGGAGGAGAGGGACACCAGCATCAGCAGCAGCAATTTTCGGGATCCATGAATGTGGAGATGGCTGTTTCCGCTGGTTACCAGAACACTTCCCGTCCAACGCAACGGGGAAGGGGCAGCGGCGGTGCGGGCGGCGACTTTCCACAGCCGTGGAATAATTATCAACAGAATGTTCAGCAACAGCAACAGCCGCCACAATTTCGCGGCCGAGGAGGAGCGAGTGCACCAACTTTGGGTAGGGGCGGCATGTCAACTGCTGCCCCGTACCACCTGCAGCAGCAACAGCAGCACTATCACTCAAACTCCTCACCCCACCCGCTCAAGAATCACAACGACACCAACAATTTTGGTGTTCAACCACATAGTGGAGGAAATGGTGAAAATGGTGGCAATTATTATCCGCGCCATCAACAAGGTCATCATCTTTCACAACAACATCAACATCAAAATCATCAACATTATGAAGATTCCTCACCCACCGCCGCACCACCAATAGCAACAACAACAGCAGCCACCACAATGCAGCAGCACCAGCAACATCGGCCCTATCAGCAACAACAACAGCAACCACGTGTCATGAACTCTCCTTCCTCCTATCACAACGGTAGCGAGGAATACTACGACCAGCAGCAACTATATGGTGGAGGCGGTGGTGCTGCTTTGTCAACGGCCGCACAATTTGTCTCGCCCTCGTCGTCTTCTAACGCTCCGCATCAACAGTACGTTGCCGCAGGCGATGGTGGTAGTGGACGAGGAGGTTACATGGGTAGTGGTGGAGGCCGTCGAGGCGGTTACGGTGGTGGTCCAACAACAGCACCCAACAACTTTAGCAGCAACAACAACAATACCGGAGGAGACTTTGGGAGTACATACCAGCAGCAGCAACATCAACGAGGTGGTCACATGAGCAACCAGCAGCAGCAATATCCGTTCACCACGAACGGCAGTACCAACACCGGCAGCGGCTTTCAACAAAATCATCAACAGCAAAGGCGAGGAGTAGGTGGAGGGGGAGGAGGGCACATCAGTAGTAGTAACCTCCATCACGACGCCCAACCGTGGCAACACCAACAACACTATCCATCGTCAAGCACCACGCCATACTCTGCGCTTTCAGGCGCACCGCTGCCACCTCCCCCACCACCGCCGCACCATCAGGCACTTGTCGCCCCGCCACGTCCGTTGCTAAACCCTGAAACGGGTGTCCCTGATGTCGTTGTGGGAGGTCGCCCGTTGTCTGGACTGTCTGCGCCGTATTTTCCCAGCAGCCATGTCAACCACGAGAAGTAACTCGGCAGCAAATACCACACAACAACAAGCAGACGACGATCGGCGGGGTGCGAGGAAGCAAAAGACCTTCGTCGCTGCACTCGAAAGAAAAGTGGGGAAGTTGGAATCACACAGCAAACTCACACATGCGCCGTTGATCGAATGCGTAGCAAATGAGAGACAAGTGCTCAGATGATGAAGATCAAAGACTTGGACCCCTTTTTCGCCCTCCCTCCCTCTCTTGGACTCCTTGTCGTATATTTCGCGATTTCATACCTCTCTTTCCCTTCAAACCTCTCTCTTCTTTTTGTCGCCGATCGTCGCTGCGCGTCAATTATTGTTGGCGTTTAGCTGGGTGGGGTGGAGGGAAGAATAGACAACAATAAAACAGTAAATCGTCAGTTCCCCAAAAGCAACAACGCGACAACTCACCACACACACACACACACATACACACAACGTTGTGAACGAACCAAACAAATCACAAAGAAAAAACAACATAAAAGAAATTATAATAACGCTTGTTGCTGAACTGTGTTCACGCAAAATCTGCGATCCTCTCCCTCTGATTGTTCTAGGTAGTAACACAAAACAAGTTGACATTTGCTTTCGCTCATAAGAGCACATAAGTTGTTCGTTCTCACACCACCATTATTCAAAAAAAAAGTTCCAATTCAAAATGCCACAGAGCCACTCATCAAGCGGAGCCTTCATCGCCAAGACATCAGGTAACGCCGCGTTTATGATCGACACATCCAAGCATCACTATATGCCACAACCAGCACATGTGATGGGTGCCTCATTGTTCGCAACGCTGAAAAGAGGCGGCCTGACAAAATCTGTTGCGTTTAGCCCTGATGGCAATTTCTTTGCGACGAGCAGTCGTGCCAAAACGAAGCTGTGGCGTGCGGCTGACGGTGCATACACTGCGACCCTTAGTGGCCACAGCGAGACGGTGACCTCGGTTGCGTTCAGCCCCGATGGCGCACTGCTTGCGACGGGCAGCGAAGACAACACGACGAAACAGTGGCGCGTTGCTGACGGTGTGTGCACTGCGACCCTTGCTGGCCACTGTCCAACAAGGTGCAGCGAGTCGTCATGGTGGGCACCGGTGACTCAACCACAAATTCCTTTATCACAATTCACAACGCGGAAATAAATAGTCGAGCCGTCAACCCATGTCTGCGGATAGAGAACCCAACGGATAATGCATCAGTAACGGGCCTCAAACGTTTGAAACAATCCTTTATCGACGACACTGCATCTGGCGAGCCACTGCCGTCGGCTCATTTGCTTTTTGCGTGGCATGGAACGTCACCTGACCGGGTTGCCGCTGGATGCCGGGATGGCCCCAGATCACTGCGCACTACGGACTGTGGTGCTGGGTCGTACTTTGCCCTTGAGGCCGCGTATGCTCTGCGCTACAGTGATCCTAGTGACGGCAAGTCCGCTGTAATCCTCTACGCATTGTCTGTATCCCAAGCGAAGGTGATCACTCCTGAGCGGGATTATCGCGAGGTAGAAGACCCCAGCACGCCTCACCTGTATGGGCTCAGTCAGTGCTCAGGCAAACCAAACACTGCTGTGGCTCTTGCCCCAGGGTGCGACGCGCATTTTATTCCAGTGAAGAACTACGGATGCAGCCACCCACTTACTCACCTTCCCACTCCTCGAGATGTTGACTATCAGGCCGTTGATGAGTCGTCTGGTGAAGCGGAAGCACATGAGATTGTGATTGAAAGCCATCACCGATGCATCCCGATAGCCATTGTGTACTTTAACACTTAAGGAAATTGTGTGCTTCAGCATGACAAATCACAGAAGTTTTTTTTTGGGAGGCCCACTGTTAGAATATGAGCACTCTCTGATCTCACAAAGATTCTACCTTGCACACAGAGAGCCCGCAAAAGCTCGTTTGAGAGGTGATCAGTCTGTTAATTTTTGATGTTCCTCTTACTGCTTTTTTCATAGCATGTGATGATGCTTCTTGCCTTTTTCGAAATAAAGCAGCGTGCGAATGTGGTTGGAGCGTCGAGGGTTTAGGTTTGGCAGCGATGTCACCACCACCACCACCTCAACAGACCTCAACTCCAACAAGAACGACACTCATGACGACGATGACCACCACCACCATCGCTTCGTGACGTGCATGGACTACGTCGCTGTGCCCTTCGCCTCAGAAGAAGAGTGGAGATCCTCTTCTTTCTGGTACTCCCGCTGTCCACGTGTGAATGATGATGGTGAAGAAGAAGAAGACGATTGGCGGTTGGTGACGCCACAATGTGCCGAGTATTTCCTGCTTGGGTGGAGCGACGGTGTTGTTGAACGACGCATGATTGTCCCTCGTGGCATGAAGTGGTACTACAAGAACAGCACCACCACCATCGACGGCGCCACCACTCCTTCAGCAGCGGCGTCTACATCCTCCGCTTCTTCGTGCGGTGGTGCGCCGTGCAGTGAAGTTGAGGTGTTGTATCGTCAGCGCGGGCAGGTGATGGCCCTTAAAACGTTAGGGACACTAGTCGGCTCCGTGTCGTGTGGTGTTTTGGAGTACGATTATGGCGACACACCAACAGATGCCAAAAGAAACAACAACAACAAAAGCAGCAGTTCGGCAGAGGTGTCAGCGGCGGTGGCTACAGTGGCGTCATCGCATCCCCTTTACAAAACCCCTGCTGCGCCTGTTCACCTACCCCATTCCTCATCGTCGTCATCAACGACTTCCGCTTCTCTCGTCGCCTGCACTCCTCGTTCGATGTTACTGTGGGAGGGGCGTAAATGTTGGAGCAGAAGAAGTTCTTCGTGCAACAACGAAATAGAGGAGGATGATGAGGAAGCGTCGATGGTGTATGTCTTTACCGGAGATGAGCAGGGGCGTGTACGATTGTGGCGGGTCAACGTTGTTGTTTCTGCCCCGACAGTAGCGGCTGTGCAACTATTGGCAGTGTTTGGGTGTGTTCTTCATGGGGGCGTTGGGGATGCGCCGTTGCGCGGCACTGACACAGGCTCATCAGTTGCGCGAGATCACCTGTCTGCAACGGCGTCGTTCCAATCTTCGACAAAGTTGTTGTGTTTGACCCTCGACGGTAACGACGATGATGACGAAGGCGACGATGATGATGACACGACGAGTCATGGGGGGCTCCGCCTTCTCGCTGGCACGCAAGATAGAAAGATCTTCGTATGGGACCTCTCTCAGCTGAGCAACAAGCTACAACCGCTTCACGAATGGGGCAGCGCAGGAACGAGTGGAGCATCATCTTCCAACACTACAACGTTTACGAGCAGCAAACTCTTTCAGAAATTTGTGTGGGTTGTCGAGCCGACTTCAAGTGTTGTTGCATCGTCATCGACGACGGCGACAACGACGACTACGGGTGCCGGGGAAGCCAAGCGGAAGAAGCGCATCGCAGCACTTGCAGCGAGCTATGGAGGCTTCATTGGCCAGGTAGTGAATATCGCTAACACTGCTGGGCCTGCTGCTGCTACAGCTTCTCTGAATATCGCAGCTGCTGCTGGGCCTGCTGCTGCTACATCTTCTCTGCTGCTGCTACAGCTTCTCCTCCTTCTTCGCAGCTGCTGCTGGGCCTGCTGCTGCTACATCTTCTTCTGCAATGTACACGGTCTCGTTCGATAGTGGTAGTGGCGGGTCGTTGCTCACGAAGCCAATGGACTTTCACCTGAGCGAGCTGCAAGTCATGCAGGTGTCATCGTTGGCATTCCTAGCAGACGATCGAGGCGCAGTGTTCAGCATGACGTCATTGCACGGTGGCGTGGTGGTCAGCGGAGGTGCCGATGGAAATTTGAAAGTGTGGTGCTGGGGCGTGCAGACAGAAAAGTACAATACTATTCCAATCTTGAGAAGTAGGAAGAACCATCATCATCACCACAGCGACCTTATCACGAGCCTCGGAGCACTCTGTCCCCCAGCTCTATCATTTTTTTCGACCTCGCTTGACGGATACGTGAAGACGTGGCGACTGAGTTCCACAACAACATGTGAAGTGCCAACAACAACAAACGGCGGTGGTGGTGGGCTATCATCGGTCATGTTTGGGTTGGAAGAAGAATTGTCGCTGCTTGTACGACCAACCAACGGGTGGTCATCCTCCTCCTCCTCCGCACCATCGTCATCAACAACAACATCATCCTCCGCACATCAACCGATGCTGATCATTCCAGCCGGGGAATGTGCCCCCATCGCGACTGCATGCAGTCATCGTGAGTTCCAAGCGTTGTTTGTAGCGCTACACATGACCACCACTGTGCGCACCTACACCTTTGAGGCCGTGGACACATGTTCGCTGCCGCCTGGCCGTTATGCATTCGATGGAACGAGAACAGTGGCATTGATAGAAGAGGGACATGTTCCTAACAACACGGATAGTGGTGGTGGTGGTTGTGTGGGGGACCAAGGTGCTGCTGCTGCCCCAGACGACTTGAAAGAGGTCTTCGCGGCGTTGGAGGACAACGACGGCGATAGAAGCAGCAGCGATGATTACGATGAAGACTTATCGAACTCTGCGTGAAAACAGAGAAAATCACAGAGAGAGGATCCCTTGATTTCTTTTAAGGCTTCGCTGCAGACTTTTTTTTTTTTTTTTCGTATTTTTCATTAAATTGAAAGAGAAGCAAGAATGGCTCGAATGGTGAGCGGGAGGGTCCTCGTTGCACTCACAACCATCATGACGATGGTGTCGGTCGTTGTTGTGGTTGCCGACGATACGACCCACATCTACGAAGACGGCGCCAGCGTCAAAATATACGCCAACAAAATCGGCCCGTACAACAACCCACTTGAAACGTATGCGTACTTTGAGCGGCCTGGATGCAAACCCGCCACAGAAGATCACAAGTTCCCCTCCCTCGGCCAGGCACTCGTGGGCGATGAACATTTTGAGATGAGCATGAAGATTACATTCCCCAAGTCCATGGAAGCTCCGGCAGACTTGTGCGCGTTTACACCCAGCGTCAAGGACGCACATGAGTGGCAGAGTATGGTAGAGGCGCAATACTGGTACCAACTGTTGGTCGACGACTTGCCCATGTGGGGCGTCTTTGGCAATCGATCTGCAGAAAAAAAACCAGAGCCAGGCATGCCCCCTCAAGTCCACCAGATTTACACCCTACAAAATATCTCTCTGGGGTACAACGGGAACCGTATCGTGAGCGCAAACCTCTCCGTGCATCACCCTGTGGTGCCGGTGGTTGGGGTTCCGATGAGGTTTCAAAACCATCTTCAACTCATTTATGATTGTGATGTTTCTGGTGGGTCTTGTGGGCGCGATTTTGTCTCGAACACTGCGTGCAGATTTGGCGAAGATGAACGCTGGAGGTGCTGATGCGTCTGCGTCTGCAGCACCGCGAGGGGGCGGCGGTGAAGATTGGGGTGTGGATGACAGTGGTTGGAAACAAGAAGTGCGGCTGCACAAGGCACACGGACACGTTGGACGCGACGACACGCGTGACTAACCATGGCCCCGCGTCGACGCCATTCTAGCGTTTCTTCTGATTGTGGTGGCGATTGCGTCGACGATTCACACCTCCCCGTCTGGCTCGCTACTGTCGTATGGCGTGTTTTCCTACGCGCTGACGAGTTTTGTGGCCGGCTACGTGTCGTCGTCTCTGTTTGGCCAATTCACATTGGTTGGGATCAACCAGCGAGTGGTCTGGATGCGCTGCATGTTTTTCACCGCATCCTTGTTCCCCGGGACAGTCTTATTTGGCGGCTTCCTGCTCAATTTCGTGGCCATTGCGTACGATTCTGCCCAGGCGATTCCGTTTGGCGGAATGTTGGCAATGTTAGCGTTGTGGCTCCTCGTGGCCTGCCCTCTTGTCGTGATCGGCACTGTAGTCAGCCGCCACGGAGGGAGTAGTAGGCAACAACAACAATCGACTTCTCGTAGCGGCGGCCCGGGGGGTGTGTTCGTCATCCCCAAAGTGAATCAGATCCCGCGAATCATTCCGGCCAAGCCGTGGTTCCGCTCAGGGATGACGTTCATGATCGCCGGTGGCATTCTTCCCTTTGGCACTATTTTCATCGAGCTGTACATGGTCTTCACCTCATTCTGGTCCTACAAGTGGTACTACGTG
>CYKH01001552.1:13965-42483 GCA_001460835.1 Bodo saltans
ATGCCAAGATCAAGTTTCCTCGAAATTGCTGAGAAGTACCCCCGCCTGCGTGGGTTCGTAGAGCAGGCAACACAGCTTTTATTAGAACACGAGGGGGGCTCTGAAACTGCTGCTGCAGTAGATGCTGCTGGCGGCGTCATGCTTTCAACAGCAGCATCGTCACCGTTTGTGTCTCTGAATAAATTATCACCACAGAACGAAGAAGAATTGATGCGACGAGGAAGTCGCAGCCAACAGCAACAGCACGAGGGGATAGGGCCTCATCCATCCTCCAGCACGAGGGGATAGGGCCTCATCCATCCTCATTTTCTTTTTCATCGTCGTCGATGTTTGTCGTCTCGACGCGACGACAGGCGATTCCAATGTTTCCTCCATCATCCACTGTACTGCGGATGACGAGTGCTGCGTATGAGGCAGCGACGACAGCAGCAGGGGCACAACGAAGCGACAAACAACGGATTCCTTCACTATCGGCATCTTCCTCATCGCGAGGAATGATGCATCGTGGGGGGAGCCATCATCAACGTGCGAATAGCAGCAGCAGTGACAACATAAAAGACGCGGGCCTCATTCATGGGCTGAAGACACCCGCAGCGGGAGCCCGGGGTGGTGATAGCGGCGGAATAGCAGCATCAGCAACGGCAAACGCATCGCTGCTGGTCTCACCTCGAGGTGCAGCTCAAGTTGCATGGTCGATGGGAAACGAAAACGGTGAGGCTGGTGGTGGTGGCGGCCGATTGGCCTTGTCATCTGAGCAGCAACGGTTTCATCTTTTTGACAGCACTCACTCAGGTGTTCCTCCTCATCTCCCGTTTCAGCCAACCGAGTCGCTAAGGAGGAGGTCAACAACAGTCGTGACAATTCAGCCTTCCCTTGGTGGCGGTGGTGGTGGTGTTCAGCAAGTTGGGAGCGGAGGGGGGGTGGTCACCTAGCGGAAGCACAAATAACCTCGATCCACCGCAGCCGCAGCAGCAACAACAACAACAACAACGGGTTCATCAAAGCAGCAGTAGTGGTAGCAGGAGCTACTCACTCACTCCGCTTCACAGCGGTGAGCTAACGATGCATCATCAGCAGGGAGGAGGAGGGGGAAGTGATAGCAACCGTCGGCGCCGATCGTCTTCACACAATAATTATGAAGGCAACCCACTGGTGTCGCTATTCCTGAGAGAAATGCAAACTAGCCTTCGTCCAGTGAGCTCTGTTGTTGTTTCTGCTGCACAGCGGCAACAGCCTTCGCTCGGAGGCGAGCAGAGCAACAACATCAACAACAACACATCAGCGTCGTTTTCTGGCAGTGGTCGACGACACTCCCACCGTTCCACGATCCCTGCTGCTGCAGCTGCTGCTAGACAGCGAAGCGAAGGCCTCCATGCCGCCGCCCAGAGGCATCATCACTCACGAACTGGGAACATCAGCAGGCCACACGTGCCGTCAACATTATTTTCTCCATCCCATGCTGCGGTTAGTGGGCTCGAGTATCGATCTGTTGTGGCTCCGTCGCTGGTTCCACCACAGGCGGCGGCAGCACACGCACCAGCACCAATATGGTCGCACTTTCATTCGACCTCCTCGTGCTCCCCATCCGCATCGCTCACTGCATTGCCTGCCATTCTCCCAACCACTTCGATGTTCGATGTATCTGGACGAAGTGCGGCGGCTGCTGCCACTTCTGCTCAAAATTCGGTTGCTTCACCGTTACATTTTGAGCAACAACAACAACATCAACAACAACAGTGGCGAAGAGGAGGAGCGGCCCAGCAGCAGCAGCAGCAGCAACCGACGACGACGACGGTGCTAGCGCGGGGTAACGTGTTCTCTGTGATCCCCTCGTCGTTATCGCTAGCGTCATCGTCATCGCCATCCCAACACGTTCATCATCGTCAACAGCAACAATCACAATGTTAACCACCACCACCACCACCACCACCACCACCACGGCCAAGCATGATGGAAGCGAAGCCGTTGTAGTTGTTGTGAACAGCAGCAGCCCCACTGCAGGTGCTGCTGCTGGTGCAACATCATCACACTGGCTTCAAGAATTGCAAGGAATGACCTTACAACAAATTGCGGATCTCATGGAAGCCGTGTTTTCAGAAGTGCAAGCGACTGAGGAGATTATTGAGGATATTTTGAAAGGCTGAAAAGTTCCAGCACAATTATATACTTCCCTTTTCTTTCCTTTTCTTTTCTTTTCTTTTTTATTTTGAGTGGGGGGAGTATGACAGCTTGTTCTCTTTTTTTTTTTACCAAACCCCACCTTCTCGTTTCACCGCTCTCACTATTTCGCCCTCTCTTACTTTTCCTTTTCCTTTTCCTTTTTTTTTTTTGATGTGTCGCACACTCGCACACGTTAGTCGTCGCTTGAAAATGTATCATACAATCTCTCTCTCTCTCTTTTTTTCCTATTCTCACAATTTGATTTGAGAATATCACCCCTTTCCCCTTTTTTTTAGTCTTTTTTGCTTCGCCCTCCTCTTTTCTTGAAACACACACACACACGCAGATATGTTTGTTGTAGAAGAATCTTATTCTAAATTTTATATTGAAGTGCCTCACATACACAAACCCTTCAAAGAAACGCGTTCAATTTTTTTGTGATGGGCTCTTCGAGATCCTTTTTAAAAAAACACACACAGAAGACACACAACCCTACACACCGCCATTTTTTGTGAATGGTACGTAACTGTACCACAAAACTCTTTCATGCTTCGGGGAGAGAGCAGAGAAAGTTCAAAAGTAAAATATTCTCGCTCCACCATCTTTATTTCTTTATCACACTTTGTTCTGCCTATCCACACGTTGTTACCGTGAAGCGTTTTGCGTCGCGCTCCTTCTCCTCTCCTCTCTTCTTGAAACAACCCCCAAAATCTTGTTGTTTTACCCCGCCAGTGTGCGCATCGCTTTTTTTTCTTTTGTTAGACGTTCACATAAAAGATATTTGCGGAAAGCACACTGCTTTCCGCAATCAAAAGAAGGAACTGTGTGTTGTTGTCTTCATTTGTCATTCATCCCCGCAATTTGATGATGCGTTCTCTGGAACACGTCGAACAAGAAGTAGACCACGCTCCACACACATATTTCAAATAGTGACAAAAGGCAAATCTTAAATGTCAGCGTCACCACCGCTGAGAACATCGCGGCCTCAACAACATCAGCAAGTTGTTGGTCCTCGTCGTCGAAACGTCACCAATTTCGACAGCGATGACGACGATGATACTCAAGCCGGCGCTGTCACGGAGGACCAAGCACCGTCCCCGCATCTTGTGTCATCTACTCACAATGGCAGCGGTAACAATCAACACGACCAGCAACAATATAGTAGTGACAGGAGAAGAAGATCGGCGGATGGAAAAAGTAGCGGGACGATGCGAAATGCATTTGACGATGATGACGACGAGTCGGCAACAACAGCAACCCTTCCCACGACGACAACAACAGCAATGCGGCCGCCGCCGTCGCAGATGTCAACATCACCGCCGCCTGCCGGCGCCGCTCGCGCAAATAGTAGTAGTCATATTGGAGAGCATTCAGGAACGCGAAGTAGCGTTGTGGAGGCTGCGTCTTCCTCATCGAATGTGGCCAGCCCATTTGGCGAACCCCTCGGCACGTTTGCAGAGATTCAGAACTTTCAAAGCGGTGTGCATGGGAGTAGTGTGAACAGCGAGAGCGCTCACCATCATCATCAGCTACAGCAGCGAGGAGGAGGAGGGGGAAGTGGTACAAAAGTAGGATTAGGGGTAGGCGGGGTTGAATCTTCATCGTTCACCTCAAACTTGCAGCTAGTGGGAAGCTCAACTTCGATGACTGCGCACGGGAGCGGCGGCGGCGCAGTTGTGCTGGAGCCCCTTCCTTCATTTCGCGATATTCAGGCGCAGCCTTCGTCCCAAGTCTTTAGCTCAATAGGAAATGCTCCTCCCCCCGCATCGTCGACGTCAACACAGGCGGCGTCAGGTGGTGTCTTGCCGCCTCCGCCGTCACAACAACAACAACGTAGTACGACCTGGCGGCAGCCGACTCCGTCTCAAACAAGCGCGTCAGAGTCTGGAGCAGGAGATTCTCTGCTAGTAGTACCGCATCAACAGCAGCAACTTCATGCAGCACCACCACCACAACAACAACAACGATTACACAGCACGCGAAGCATGCGTAAACAGCAGAAGGAGCTTCAGCGCCACTCAAGCAGCCGACAACAGCAACAACACACCACTGTCGCCAACACGACCACTGCTACTACAGCTGCTGACAGGGCTGCTGCTGCAACTGCTGCTGGTAGCAATGCTCTTGCTGCCACTCCGTCCATCTCAAGATTCGGAGGGAAGGACGATGATGATGACTCGACCCCTCCAACGCTGCACCAACAACAACAACAACAACGACAACAACAACAACAGCCATCGGGTGCGTTCTCATTTCCCGCAGCGCCGACAATTGCAACAACAACGGCGACACCTTCTGCATTCTCACACGAGAGCGGTGGTGCAGGAGGCCACACCACCACCAACAACAACAACGCGTTTGTCACAACGGCGGCGTCACTTGCCGCACAGGATCATATCCCGGAAGGCATGGTGCACCCCCAACAACAACAAAAACTGTCAAAACATCACACACAATCCGCGGCAGATGTTAATGATGACATGGTAGGGGCTGCTGGCGTTAGTGGTCTGCGGTCAATCTTCGAACAATTTGATAACGACGGGGACCGCATGCTCGACACGGATGAGTGCTTGCAAGCGCTGCAATGTTTTGGCTTTGCGATTGATAAGAAACAGCTTCGCGAACTTTTTGCCGAGGTCAAACTCAGCAACGTAGATATCACAACAACTCAGCAACAGAAACCACGACACGATGATGATGACGACGACGGCGCAGGGGAGGAGAAGGATGATGAGAAGGTGACACCACGGATGACGATTTTAAGTACAAAGTCTCCGGCTCCACCTCAGAGAAGAGGCTCACTACAATCTGCATCGTCTTCTGGCGACGAAGACGACGACCACGAAGGAGAAGAGGCCAACACTGACGACGACGACGGAGGTCGACGAAGCGGTGGGGCAGTGGACTTCACTTCAAAACAAGGTACATCAAAGAAAAAAAAGCACGGCCTTGCAGAAAGATCAGCTGGTGGTTCTCCTTCGACAAGCCAACATATTCAACAGCAGCATGCGGCGATTGTAGTTACCCCTGCAGCCGATGACGACGAGAATAATCACAGCAAACGCCCTCCGCGTGAAACATCGACAACATCTGCTCCGCGAGCGACCGCCGCTGCCGCCCGTGGTAGCTTCCTTACTGCTGGAACTAGCAGCGGTCCAACGTCCCTAGCTGAAAGTGCGATGCTGCTCCTCTCCCAAACCTTCTCCAGCTCTGCAGGAAATCGAAGCGGGGGAGGTCACCACCGCCAGCAAAAAAAGCACAAGGATACGACACGGCTGAGCTTCGACGAATTCCTTCAACTCGTTGTGATCATGCAAGGCGCCGCACGATTCCGGCTATTTGCTCCCCGAGACAAGGAAACACAGCGACGATTAGATCGTAGCCGTGCGACCACGTTTCTACTTCCAGACAGCCCTGTGATGTGGGTCTGGAACTGTGTGATGCTCGCTGTCATCGGAATTGCGTTCGGGCTGGCAACTGTGACGCACACTTTTCATGAAGACGAAGACCTCAGCACGTTCTTTGCAAAGACGACAACGATCGATATTATCATCACGATTATCTTTGCGATTGATATTGTCGTGCGTTTTTTTGTCGCGCGGGTGGACGTGCAGGTGCGAGCGGACGGCAGTGAACGCCATGCCCTCATAGATGACGTGAGGCAGTTGGCTACGGGATACTTGACCACATATTTTGCGTTGGATATCATCGGCATGCTACCTCTGAGATTCATCTTTGCGTTTGGCGGGTCCATCTTGGCCCAGGCACAAATTAGCGCGCTTAACCAAACCGTCTCCAACGGCGGGTCTCTTGGGTGCCAGGCGATCTCTTGCTGGACGGAGGACGGCCTCAAGAGCGCGATGCTGTGGGCGAAGATCCTTGCGCACTTTCGCATCGTGAAGCTCGTCGGGGAGCAACGATATTATCAGGAGTCCAGCATCCAGCCGATCACCGATCATTACGTCACTTGGAAATTTACGTTAGACGATGTCGCCCGCACAACGTTCCGCGCGGTGTGTTTCGGGCATCTTTTGATCGTGATGTTCTTGGCATTGGAGCTCTCTGAGGGGAAACGAAACGTCCCGTACATCAGAGGGTTATATGTGGTGTTGGAATGCATCTCGACCGCCGGGTATGGCGACGTGCTTGCGTCGAGCAAGAACGAACGCGCGTTTTTCTGTTTCCTGATTGTCGTTGGGTGGTTGGCAAATGCGTACTTTATTGGTGGTTTTGTGTCGTACTTCCAGCAGTCCGACGTGCATAGCAGAAAGGCGGAGTCGCTTGTGAAGCTCCAAAATGTGATGGAGTTTTTTCAAGTGCCTGAGGGGCTGCAGCTGGAGGTGTTTGCATTTCAGAATCACGTCCTCACGACCAATTTCCACGCGCTGTACACGCATGACCTGCCTATCGAATTGCAGCGTGACATCGACATTGCCACTCGCACGAAGATTATTATGTCGGTGCCGTCGTTCCGCGGGATACACCAGGGCACGGTGCTGCTGATGTGCAACTCGCTGCTGCCCGCGACGTGCGTGCCGGAGGAGTACCTGATCCTTCCCGGGGAGGAGGGGGAGGAGATGTTCTTCCTGACGCACGGGTTCATCGACGTGAAGGCGGCGTCGAATGTGTGGCTGGCGACGCTGCGTCCTGGGTCGTACTTCGGAGAGCTTGCGATTCTGAGCGCGGAGCCTGTCGTGTGGACGACATCAGTTCGGACTCTGACATACTGCGAGATGTTGATTCTTCCAAGAACAAGTTTCCTTGAAATTGCTGAGAAGTACCCGCGCCTGCGTGGGTTCGTAGAGCAGGCAACACAACTGCTCTTGGACCACGAGGGCGGTGGGTCTGACGGTGGTGCTGATGAGACCCAACTCAAGCAGGACGCAGATGATGATGATACCATCAGTATCAGTCGAAAACAAGCGACGTTCGGCGACGACATCATGAACATCACTCGTTTTTTCGGTCTTGCCTCTGCCGCAGCGATGCCAAGTGACAACGACCCAATGCATCGAGGTTTCCGGCTCGACTTCAGCACCGTTGCGACGACAACGGCGCATTACAATAAAATGCAGCAACGACAACACACGACGACGAGATTCAACACCGCTGCAAACGCGGCGATCTTTGTCGGCGCGTTGCAGGAAAGTGTTCGAGGTCGACCATCAGAACTGGATGGGGGAGCGCTGTCTCCAAAGCGAGCGTCCCAGGATGGAGTTGGTGGTGAACAGAATAAAAGGAGGACCAACAACAGCAGTGATAGCAACAACGCTGCCGGAAATTTACTCGCGGCCTCGCGGCGGAGGAGAATCTCAAATGCGTTGTCGATTAGCTGTGGTGGTGAACCGTTAAGCAGCGCTTCACACTCCGCTGCTGGAACAGGAGGAGCGGAGCTTAGTCGTGAAGGACATCAACTTCAACTTCAGCGAGTACGTGATCACTCCGATACTGCGACGGCGACGGCATCGTCGGATGTGAGCAAATTGAACGCTACCGCAACCCTCGGAGCCTCCTCCCCCACCGTTGCCAACAGCAATATTAGCAAGCTTTTCAACGCAACGACAGTCACTGCTGCACCGTCGTCCATGGCGGCGCCTGCAACAACAACCGCTGCGATGACGGCGGCGGGACGCTCGGGTGGCGCCAATAATGCCGGGGATGGCGGGTGGTCGCCAAACACAAGTAGCAATGCTGGCGCTGACGATGACTGTGGTGGCGGTGGTGGTGGTGGTGGTGGTGATGCTGATGGCATGTCATCACTCCGTCGCGTTCGAACTGCAGCACCGATACTAATTCAGGTGGCGGTGTTGAACTCGAAACAAGAAGTAGAAGAACACGAACGTGACGACGACCACCAAGTTCGACTGCAACAACAGCAATCACCGCATCATCAACATGGGAACGAGGATTGGACTCCATCATCTCCCACTTCAACTGCTGCGCTTGTAAGGCGACGATCCACCAGACGTAGCTCCGCTCCCGGTCAACCGTTTCTTGCAGGCGGGGCGTTTGCTGTTGGCGCCGATGCAGCAGCAGCAGCAGCAGCGGCGTTGCGACGAACGTCGGGCAATGATCGAGAAGTCTCCCCGCCGTTTACATCAACCCCCACTACTGCTGTGAACAGTGGCCCGTTGTATCATCATCATCATCCACCACCGCAGCAGCAGCAGCAGCAGCCACTTCTCCTCTCGTCGCGTAGCGGGGGTAATGGGGCGGGTGGCGGACGGCTGCACTCGGCCGCAGCGTCTCAGCAATATCAGCACGTCCAGCAGTCTTTCGATGAGGAGCGGCGCTTCTCCCGTCCTTTGTTGGGCTGGGTCAACACGTTAGACATCTCAACCACTCGTGTCGGGGCTGCACTGTCGCCTTCCCCCACTGGAGGGATTGGAGGAGGCCCGATGAATGGCGGCTCTGGGGGCATAGGGTCCGCAAGGTTGTCGATGTCTAGTAGGCGGCCACTATTACCTCCACAACAACTACCAACGGGCCAACAACAGCAACAAGGAGGTGCTGCTGCTTCTGACGACGATGTGACGATGGGGTTCTCCATTCGGCGGCCCTCTGCTGCCCAACACTATCACCACCAACAGTCGCTGGGTATTGGTAGTGGTGGCGTGCCTATGAAGAGGGGGACTTTGGCAGCCGCAGCCGCAGCCGCTGCCAACAACAACAACATCAGTTTTCGTCCACAGCAGCAGCAGCAGCAGCAGCGACTACAGTACCACCAACCACATCAACAGCAGCCGCATCCCCTGGCGGCTCCGGGGCCATCTGCAGCGCCATGGGACGATGAAGACGAATCACGCAGATTTTCTCTTTTTCCTTCACAGCTATTGAGGCGGCCCTCCGCTGCTATTGGTGGTGGCGTGCCTATGAAGCGGGGGACTTTGGCAGCCGCAGCCGCAGCCGCTGCCAACAACAACAACAACAACAACAGTTTTCGTCCACAGCAGCAGCGACTACAGTACCACCAACCACATCAACAGCAGCAGCATCCCCTGGCGGCTCCGGGGCCATCTGCAGCGCCGTGGGACGATGAAGACGAATCACGCAGATTTTCTCTTTTTCCTTCACAGCTATTGCAACCAATGTCAGCATCAACGGAGCAGCAGCAGCAGCCAAAGTGGGCCCGCTGGCTTCCCGATCTTCAGTCAATGACAATGCAAGAAGTTGCCCAATGGGTGGAGGCGATGTACCAGGAAACTCAGGAGACAGAGGAGCTGCTGCACCTTGACGACGATGATGAGTAGTAGGGTAGAAACGAAGTGGGGCAAGAAAAGGGAGGGGAGATATTGCAAAGGAAACAAACAAACAAAAAACAAGCAACGCACCGATACGTAACCGCAGAAGTCGACCTCCGAGAAAGGCGTAGGAGCGAGTGAAGAGGTGAAATGTGATTGAACTTCACAACGTCGTACTCTCTCTCTCTCTCTCTCTCTCTCTCATTATCAGCAGCGTCTACTAAAACACACTTCGTTTGTTTTTGGTACTTGCAGATGGGAAACACTTGTCTACAAGCAGACTTAATACTCTTTTTTGACCCCTTTGCGTTGCAAGAATGTCTCACTCAGTGTTTTACTTCCCCCTCCCCCTCTCTCGTTCCATACACACACAACGCTACACAACGCCAAACCTTTCTCACTCCCCATTAACAATCTGTCACCATTTGTCCCCCTCTTCCCCTCTGTTGGGGGAAAGGAGGGGAAAAAAAAAAAAACACAAATCTTTGTGCGACACTTTCCAATGAGTCTTTAACACACACGTGTTTCAGTGCACCCTCTCAGCTCGCCCTCACTTTTGCTTCCTGCTCCCCCGTTCGGTACTCCCCCTAAAAGTCAAAGCAAAGCGAGAAACAAAGAAGAAAAAAAAAAAGAGAAGGACACAAAAAACATGAGAACCCGATTGAATCTACCTTTCCGCCCTTCTCCGTTACTTTCTTTCGTTGGATCAATATTCCCCACCAAGTGCGACTCGCACTGAGATTGTTTTAAATTAGTAAACAATGCGTTTTCTCTGAAGTTTCTTTTACCCCCTTTGTACATTTTCTTTTACTTGAAGCTTTCATTGGCAATGCAGATATTATTGAGCTCGCGTTTTCGTCCCTCCTGAATTGTTTTTCACTATTTTTGTGCTACTTACGGGGAAAGAGAAAAGAGAGGAACAACAACACAAAATAAAATGGTGGCCTTCAGCGATACTGAGCGGCGATACTTTCGCAAAATGTTCGACTTGTACGATACCGACAAAGGTGGAACCATTGGTCTCTCTGAACTCAAAAACCTCGCGAAGCACTTGGGCTGCGAAATGTCAGAGAAAGCCCTCATTGAAAGTGTTCGTGCCACCGGCTTCAACGAAACCGAAATCGAGCTAGAATTCGAGCCCTTCATCAAGTGGTTGAACAGCACGTCAGACTCTAGCACCAACGGCGGTGACCAGTTTGCCTCGCTGAAAGCTAAAATCACCGCACAAGGCAGCAAAGCACTGAACAACGAACAAATCGAGCGTCTCAAAGAGGTATTTGAACACTTTGATGAGGATAAGTCGGGAAGTATTGATGCGGTGGAGCTCGTGAATGTGTTCGCTTCGATGGGCCAGGTGGTCACCGAGGACGCGATGCGTGAAATGATTGATCAGGTGGATGACGACAAATCAGGTCAGATGGAGTTCGAAGAATTCTTGATGCTTATGTGCAGCAACTTTGGTAGCAAGACATTTGAGAGTGACATGCAGGAGGCGTTTAGTGTGGTGGACAGGGAGGGGTCCGGGACGATGGACGTGGCCGCATTGTTTGCGTTGATCAAGGATACGACAGGGGGCATGATTCCGGATGCTGAGATTTGGCTTATTATTGAATCGGCTGAGCCTGTCGACGGTGTTGTGGAGTACATGAAGTGGGAGAGTCTATGGGAAGCGTGCAGAGAGGAATCGTAGGGGGGAAAACGCTACGACAAACATGAACCTCGAAAATAGCGTCACTCTCCCTCCTCCCTCCTCCTCCAGCTCTGTTTTTGTTGTTGATGCACACACATCATTCCCCCGCCCGTTGTATGTCGAAGCGAAAAGAAATACAATAATCAATGCACAGGAAGGACGTGCGCACTGTAGGCTTTGCATATCGTTTTTGTCCCACTTGCTTATGATTGAGCCAACAAAGCATTTTTTTTTAAAGAGACCTAGGAAAAGAGGCTAGAAAGCGATCTTTTCAAGAAAAAAGAGGCGAATAAGCGATAAGAGATGACTCACGACAGTTCACACAACGAGGAGGATGATGACCCCGTGATTGCCACCTTCGACGTTTTTAATGTGTCGTCGCTTGCAGGGTCGCTGCATCTTTTTCAATATCCGCTTCGTGCCGCGTTCCGTCCGTATGAAGCGAGCTCCATTTCCATGGCGGTGACGAGTGGCTGCGTGGTCGATGTTGCGTCTGGTGCTGCCACAGCCAGCAGTGATGGTGCCAACAACAATAGCGGCGGCACAGCGCCGTCGTCCACTGGCACAACGCCGTCAGCGGCGACCGCCGGTGGTTCGTCGTCGTCGTCAGTGGTGCAACCTTTTTCACGCGTGCTCTTATCGTGCGAGTTCGACACATTCAACCACGCAGAGTCGTTCTCCAAGCCATCAAATGTTAACGCGTCGTCGGCAGCTGGCGCGTCTCCTTATCGCTCGCAGCAGCGGAGCAGTACCAGCCGCATGAGTGCTCTCATGGGTGGCAGCAGCGACGGCGAGGCCAAGGATGAGTTTTCCATGGACGACTTCAATGATCATCACCAACAGCAGCAACAACAACATGGCGCCTCCTCGTCGAGTCATCGATACCGCTACTCTCTGCGGAGTGAGCCCTTTATCCCTCGAAGCGAGTACGCAGTCGGTGTATTTCGTGATGGTGCTCTGCACCTCACAACCGTCGCCTCGGTGCAGCAATTCACACCGGTGATCAGCAGCAGCGCTTCCGCTGTGAATTCTGCGCGAATGGCCGCGAAACAGCAACAACGCAGCAACAGCGGTAACAGTAACGTGGCCGCTTTTGGTGGCGTGCCTAACATTCCTGAGTTCTGCAGTGGCCTTCTTGTGGAGGAGGATCATTGCAGCCGAAAGCCTTCCGATGAGAACCACACCAACGGCGGTAACAACGGCGGAAGCGGTGGTGGTTTGCAGGCGATTGGTCCCATAGCAGATATGATCCAACGGCAGCTCCGGCGTCAACGCAGCTTCGCGATCAATACAGACGCCACGGCAACAAAAGTGGTGGAATATTTCCGAAGCAACACTGTGGAGAGTGGCGTGATTTCGCGGCGACTTTCTGCAAGCACAACCAGCAGCAGCAGCAGCAACACACGAGGGGACACTGCTAATCATAAACTCTACAGCAGCAACCCAGTGCTTGCGATGAAAACGATTTTCCCAATGGAGCGCATTGTGGATCACGGTGCTACGTTGCAGCGAGAATTCCTGTTGAAGCACTCTGCAGATGTGAGCATCAGCAATCAAATCCGGGACCTGATTCAATCGAGCCAAGTGATGTCCTTGTCGTCATTGTTGCGCCTTTTGGTGCCGCCAACGGCCACAACTCCAATTTCGATAGATGCAGTGCTTGAGGCGCTTCGTGGCTCTGCCTTCTTCATGCATGGTGTGTGGGTGGCGAAATCTAACGAGCGCGTGTTCCGCGGCAACAGCGCCGCGATGCGTGAGGTGATTCTGCTGAAGTTTTGGCAGAGCCCCGACGGCACCGTGCGTCGCGAGGAGCTCAACAGTCTTGTTGTGAACCGAGGATCCGCGATGGTCGCGATCATCAAGTCTATCCTCGAATCTGTCAGCACGTTGTTGACCTCCTCCACCCCTGAGAACCGTCGATGGGTGCTTAAGGAAATGTCAGAGGATGCGCAGGTTCGGGAGGAACTCTGTCGAACGTTCTCGGAGCAGCACCCCAACGAGTACCAATTCCAGCAAGCTGCATGGACAAAAAGGGTCCAACAGATTTTGTCGCACATTCCGGTTCTGGACAGTGGAAAGTTTGTACGAGGGCTTGCGATGGCGGCAACTGCAGCAGCAGCAACCTCAGGCAGTAACGGCTCGTCGCTGATGGCGTCCCCCATCCGAAATCGCAACTCCACCGGTGGCGGTGGTAGTGCAGGCGGTAATGGTGGTGCAGTCGCAACATTATCGACGTCGTCTGCGCCCCTTTCAGGCGATTTTTTTTTTTGGAGAGTGGCGTGATTTCGCGGCGACTTTCTGCAAGCACATAATCGCAACTCCACCGGTGGCGGTGGTAGTGCAGGCGGTAGTGGTGGTGCAGTCGCGACATTATCGACGTCGTCTGCGCCCTTGTCAGGCGACGCTGCGGATGCCGCCATCGGTCGGGTGCGCAACTTTACACGACGATTGTTCCTGGAGCACGGGGTCATCAACAAGCAGCGTGCCAAGGAGCTCATTTCGAAAGCAAGGCCTGAACAGTTCCCTGAAGCGACCAATGTCATGCTGTCGACTGGCGTGCAGCTTGAGGTACATCAATTTACTGCGTCAACATGGGTGTTGAAACATCTGCTAGAACAGGAGACCGACCTCTATCGCCCATTCTTGTTATCTGCGGTGATTGAACTGGATAACTTTGAGTCTCGTGTGGCGGTCCAGCGTGCGGCAGAACTTTACCAAAAGCACCTCGAGGCACAGCCAGGTGGCGTTGCTGCTGCGGGAGCAGACGTTGTTGCGACAATTCCACAACGGGTGGTGCAACGTGTGTTATCAGAAGTGGCAGTGTATCGTAGTGCGGAGCGGCTATGGCATGTGAAGAGCGGCAACATTCTGCAACAGTAAATTGGAGAGACAGAGAGAGAGTGGGAAGGGATGGAGTCCGTTCGCTATGGCCGTCTCCCCCTCCCCGATGACCCACTGACCCAAAGGTTTGTCGCGGCGGAGCTTCGATACAACGCTCGTGTGGCCCTCGCCGGTGGCCTGTTCACCGTCTGGATGCTGTACCAGAAGATTCATCGTTCCCACAAGTACGTGACCTACAAGGGTCCCGAGAATCCTTTTGCCCGTATTCGCCATCGCCGCTACCCTGGTGGTGGTCTGGTGTTCGGCTGGGGTAATAACGGTCTGAATCGTGATTGCGGTGCGAAGGAATGGGAATGCTGGGCGGGTTACACAGGTAAGGAGTACACTTACTAGAGACACATTACATTTACAACAAAGCACTTCACCACACGGGTGTTGGTGGTGTGTTTTTTTTTTTGTGTTGTGTGTTGTCTTTGGTTAGTGTTTTTTCCTGAGAGGACAAAAGGGGGGCGCGAGAACGCCCTCTTTTTTGGATCGAGACCTAGCCGATATCGACGGATTCATCGGTGAAGTCCACAAAAAAAGTCTTACAAAACGGATGTCATTTTGGTAGTTTCTTTTTTGTTTCTCCTCCCCTCCTCCCCCTACAAACTTTACTTGGGATATCTTTTGCTTTACTTGGGGGACAAAAAAAATATATGTGCAAGTGCAATCCCTGCATGTAATCTTATTTGCAATGAAACGTTCTTTTTGTATTTCCTTCTTCTTTCCACCGATGTTAACATCAAAATAGGAATAAAGCAGCGAAATAGCATAAAGCCCTATTTCTCGAAACAAGAGTGTGTCAGTCAGGAATAATTACCCTCAGCTGACGACTCTCCGAACAGAAAAGGCCCAATAACACAAACAAACAAAAAAAAGTAAAAGAAGAGTCCAGAAATTTTCATAAAAAGAGATGGAGACTGTTTCATTTACGTCGACGAGTGTCACCCGCAACAACTTCCAGACCAACAACGTTGTCCCTCTCGTCAAGAGCAAGACCACTGGCTTCATCGCCGCTCCCGATGCCACTGAGTCCCTTCCCGGCCCCGTGATGGCAGTAGGCGGCCGCCTGTTGTGCCTCACCACCAAGAAGCCCACCGAACTGCGCGTGCTGGACCGTATCACCGCGAAGAAGGTAGAGCTCTCCACCACCTTTAACATCGCGGTTGCCGCATCACTCGCCGGCGACTCTCTTTTCGCAGTTGCTGGTGAGAACTCCGTTGCACTAGTCGAGACCGCCACCCACCCTGACGGCAACCTGAGCGCTGAGCAGAAGCATGTTGTCACCCTTGACAACAACGACTCAGTCCGCAACATCAGCGCGATCGGAAACTCAAGCGCACTTGTTCTGACGTCTTCAGGTCGCCTTGTCACCGTCAAGCCCGACGGATCCACCAGCAGCTTCACTGTTCCCGCGGCGGCGAAGGGCGCCATCATCAAGGGCAGCGTGCTTGCCGTCCACAAGGAGGCAGCTCTCGCGGTCGTGCCCGGCAAAGGTGCCGCGCTCGATATTGTTTCATTGAATTCTGAGAAGAGCATTCTCGCAAAGCCTTGGATGCCCCATGGCGACGAGACGCCGACTAGCGCTCACGTCTTCCAAGTCCGCACATTCGAAGGAAGCAGCCAGGAGACCCGTTTTATTGTGACTGGCGCAAGCAACAACACCGAGCTGCGATTCTGGGCCCTATCTGAGGACAAGAACGTCACTCTTGTTCAGCAGCTGACGATCAACACAGTTGCTGATGGCGCCGAGGATGCCGCTGCCGCTGGCAATGCCATCACTGACGACGAGCGTATTATCTCCGTGTCTTCCGATGAGGAATACATCATTCTTGCTAGCCGCAAGGTGAGCAGCATTATTGCCGTCGAGCTGCACCGCCAGCAATTCAAGCCCACCCGCGCAACCGACTGGAACCCCAATGGCGCCCTGTTCGTGTGCAACTCATTCATTCGCAAGGTTCAAGATGCGAAGTCGCTGACGTTGGACCTCGCCGCAGTTGTCCGCACTTCTGAGATGATCTCTGTTGTCGCCTTCGACAACGGCCGCTTAGCCGGAGCTAGCAACCTCAACAACTCAGCAACACCCGCTGCACCTGCTGCTGTTGCTGCAGCCTCCGCAAAGAGCACTGTGTCCAAGTGGTTCGGCGGCAACGACACTACTGCTGCTGCCACGCCCTCCGCTGCTGCTGCCACCACCGGCGGTAGCTCCTCCGTCATCGCCTCACCGCTGCCCACCAGCGTGTCGTCATCCATCGCGGGCCGCTTCTCGAGTGCCAACAGCAGCGCCGACGGCCATTACGTGACTGGCCAGGCAGTGAATGCCATCAAGAACCAAACGATCCAATTCCGCGAAGCTCTCGCTTCCATCGACGATCAGATTGTCAATTTGCAGAAGCAAGCTAGCGCTGCCCTCAAGTCGCTCCAGGACGCCAAGTCGAAGGACGATGCACAACTTGCGGGTCGTGAATTCGCCCTGCGCAACAAGTCGCGCCTCAATGCCGCCGCTGCCACCACAAACGGCGGCCCCAACAGCATCGCCCCAACAGGCTCCTCTATGACGGTTGCACAGGTTGAGCTGATGCATGGCCTTCGCTCATTTGTAGATAGCCTTGCACCCTCCGTCCGCGAAGCGTCCAGCGACACCTGCCGTAAGCTGCTCTCGTCGACCCTCCCTCCTGCAATCTCTCGCGCCATGGCAGCGGCTGATTCTGCCGATCAGGATGTAGCACTCCCCGATATTGCTGTCACGAAAGGAATGCAGGCGTTTGGCCTCGCCGTCGATAAGATTCACCAGTCCCAGAACAACATCTTGAAGGTAGAGCGCAACGGTGTGGAGGCGTTGTCCGTCCGATTCATGAACGGCGGTGATCGGATTCAACGAACCATCGCCGCTAGCAAGGCGTTCATGGCGCAGTTGAAGGCGGAGGTGAGCGCTCTCCGCACTGATGTGAGCGAGGCGAACGACGCCGTCCGCAGCGCTGGTACTGGTTCAAAGTCCAGCGCCGTTGCTGCCATTAGTGGAGGCGCTGCTGCTACAGTATCCATCGAGAAGGTCCTCGAGGAGGCGTCCCGTCTTGCTCAATCCGGAAAGTGGAGCGAGGCCGTCGCCCTTGTGGAGCGCACTGGCGACCTCTCCGCCCTCCTGCACTTCCTCATTTCTGTTGAGGATCATGCCGCAGTCCTCGTCGACCCTCACACTCTCCCTATCACCCTGATGACCCAAGTCTGCTACCGTCTCGCGCTGGACCTGCGCGGTCAGATTGGTAACGCCGCCACCCGGTGCAAGTGGATTTACGACTTCATGGTGGACTGGGACGAGACCCTGGCGGCGTGCAAGGCGAATGATGCCAAGACTTTTGCGTTGATCTCAGAGCCTTTGGAGGCGGTCCTGAGCGAGTTGTCTGGCATTGACTTGCGTAAGGACGTGGATCGTGCCACCAAGAATCGCATTACTCTGTGCAAGCGCCTGCTTGGTGGCCTTCAATAAGCCAAAGAGTGAGAAGAACGAAGGTTTTTTTTAGGAGAGAGTTTGGAGAAAAAAAAACAAGAACGGGGAACGGGGAAAAGAAAGGGATAGAAATTCGGCGAATGTTTTTGTCTTTTGACAGTGAGTGTGGAGGCCACATCACTTTTGTTTGTGAAGTTAAAATGCGAACAGAAAACACACCAAAGAACAAAAAAGAAGAAAACAACAACAAAAAAGGTAAAAATCACACAAACAGGAAACCAAAAACAACGATGGAAGAATCGAAATAAAACTCCAATCACAATCAAACACACACACGCACACACACAAAAAAAAATGAAATCGAGAAAATTCGCACTTTGCAAGAAACAAAACAAACAAAAAAAAAACAACAAAAAATAAAACGGGTGAGAGAACCGATGATGAAAGAAGTTCGCTGCACACAAGGATACACGCATCACACAAAAAACATGAACCAACGAGAAATTTGAAGGTTCTCAAAAAAAAGAAAGACAAGGAATAGAAAAGATGACCTCGACCGCAAAAGTACATTCTCGCGAGATTGTGTTTGTGAAACCTTTGGCATCTCTCGCCTCTCACAATTTTTTTTTTGCCCTCGTGTCGGTTGCGTACGCCCTCCGCAAAGTTCTATTTTCCCTCCACAACACACTCAACTTTGCAGTTGACAATATCAAACAACAACAAAACATGAAAGGAAAAAATGATGTTCGAAGCTCAGAAAATAACCTTGCTTGAAATTTCTCTCTTTTTTTTTTTTTAAAAACAAACTTTGTGAAAGGAGCTTTACGTTTTGTAGATAGAAATCAAGAGCCTTCCTAGACTATGAGCCTTCCTCCGTTGCCCGCAGGAACTCGACGCGCCCTTGTCGCGTATTTAGATACTCGCTTCGGTTCCCTTGTAGCCTCGCAGCTTGTTGCTCAGGGAGTTGAGGTCGCCGGTCTCGTCACCAACGCGCTCAATGTGAACTCTGAATTAGTGAAAAGCAGTGGAGCGAAAAAGATTCTCAAGCGTAACGACGCTGAGGGTGTTCGCCGCGCGCTGCTCGACGCTGAGTACGTTGTGTTTCAATTGGTAGACGGTGCGCAGGACGCCCTTGCAGCCATCAAGCTGCTCCATACGAATCATTTTGATGTAGAGAAGCGATTTGTCCTTGTCTCAAGTCTCATGACGTGGCACGAGACAGCTCCCTTGATAGAACCAGCCGCGCCGGAGGATGGCGCCGCCGCCGATGAAGCTCCTGAGCTCGAGCCTCTCACAGAGGACCAGTACAATCGGCGAGTGCCGCACATGAAGTACCTTGCGTGGCGCGAAGCAGAGAAGGTGGTCGCCGCCGCTCACTCGGACCGCCTGAAGACGTTTGTGGTGTTTGCAGGTTTGCCGTACGGCAAAGGAGAGGAGTTGCTGCACCCGCTATTCAAGCAGGCCTGGAGCCTCGCTGCGGAGGGTCTTCCCATCTTCGGAAGCGGCCGTCAGTCAGTGCCCATGATTCACGTGCAGGACCTTGCGAAGTTCGCACAGAGGCTTCTTTCTGTAGAAGAAATCCCCGAACTGCGCTACTTATTCGCGACCGACGACGGCGCTGCATCGTGGAACGATATTGTCAAGGCAGTGAACAACTCATTAGGAAATGGCAAGTCTTATCGTGTCCCAAGTCATGAATGGTGCATCCATGATAGCGTGGAGCACTTCACCGTGAACCTTAAAGTAGATCCCCAACAGATGCAAGGGATCCTCAGCGAGGAAGATTGGGTGGCAAAAAGCGGCTTCGTGGAGAACATTGAGCTTGTGGTCAGCCAGTACCGCGAGGCCCGTGGGATCATTCCTCTCCGTGTCGTCGTGCTTGGACCCCCTCAGGCAGGAAAGACGCATGTTGCGCGTGAGCTGGGCGAGCTGTATCGCATGCCAGTCTTCGACATTGCCGACATGATTACCGAGTACAAATATCAAGAAAAGGAACTTCAAGAGCTCGTGCGTATCCGTCACGCCAAGGCAGAAGCGAAGATTCAAGAAAAACTCGATGAGAAGCGCCAAGTCCTCCTTGAGGAGCGCAAAGCGGCACGTGAGGCGGAGCTTGCCGAGAGAGCAGAGGGTGAGTTGTTGCCTGATGAAGATAACGATGACGTCGAGGAAGAAGAGGAACTCGATGTGCACCTTCCTTCTGATGAGGAGAAGGAAATTCGTGATGCCGTCGCCGAGGACAACGATGACGAGAGAATTACGGCAATCAACGAGAAGCTGGAAGAACTTAAGAAAGTGTTAGCACTTCGTGTCAAGCCCCAGGTCGACGCCAGCCTCGAGCCGCCGAATCCAAAGGACAAGAAGAAACCTGCGCCTCCACCGAAGAAGGATGCTAAGAAGGGCCAAGTCGAGGAAGTGGAGGAGGTGCCGAAGGACTCGTTGCGTTTCACCGACCGGGCGCTCGCCATCATGGCGAGGTGGAAGCTCACCCGTATGCAATGCAAGAATCAAGGCTATGTCATGTCTGGCTTCCCAAAGAACATGAGGCAAGCCAAACTTCTCTTCGATGACCCGGCGATTGAGGTGCCTGAAGATGCAGACGAGCCAGAGGCGGCGGCACCTACTTCTGCTGTTGCAGATGAGGGTGAGCGAGTACCGCAATCCGATGCAGTGTACCCCAGCCATGTCATCCAGCTCCGCGCTTCTGATGCATATCTCCTAGATAGACTCCAGAGGACGCAGCGAGAGCATGTGCACAACAACCCAGAAGACTTCCAGCGCCGTTTAGACGCGTTTAAGACGCACTTCGAGGGTGCTGTTTCCGTGTACAGCTACTTCGAGAGTGGCCGCACTGTGGGAGGGAAATCAGCGCTGACAAAGTCATTCGACGTAGAAGGCTGCCCGTTTGTGCTCCCCCCGGCGCCCAAGTCGCAATACGCGCCCAAGACGCTTGACCCACTGGTCAACAAAATTCGATCAGAGTTGATTGGCAATGCACACAACTTTGGCCCGACCCCTCAAGATGTGCATCGTGAGCTGGTGCGTCAGCGGAAGTTGGAAGAGGAGCAGCGCGTAGAGGCCGAGACACAGCTCCGCAAGCGGAAGGAGAAAGAAGCCCAAGAGGTGTCCCAGGCGCAAAAAGCACTCGAGGAGGCGAAGTACAACACGAACAAAATTCGTGAGTCCGAGCGCCAGATGCTCGAGGCGCGCAAGGCACCGTTGAAGGCGTACCTGATGCAACAAGTGATCCCCGTGCTCACCAAAGGATTGATTGAGGTGTGCAACCGGAAACCTGAGGATCCTGTCGACTTCTTGGCGGAGTGGTTATTCCGTCACAATCCTGAAGATGACGATGACGTGTATCAATAGCAGAGGAGATAGAGAATACGGTAAACGAGGTGAGGGCCAGGATCACGCAGAAGAAGGTGCACCTTGCAAATCCAACGCAACCGGATGAGAGGAGGAGGAAAAATTCGCAACAAAAATAAAAAAAAACACAAAGAAGATGATCCGATAGTGAGAAGAGAGAAAGAGCAACACGTGAAATGTACGTACATTTTTAGTTTTAAACGAGGACAGTCTCGTCCTCCCCTCCCCCGCACAGCAGCACACTCCAGAACAACCAACAACAACACATTGTATTTCTCAAGAAATCACAAAAATAAAAATAATGTTTTGATTATTCTCTTGGCAGCCTTGGATGATCTTTTTTTCGAGATTTCTATTGCACATGCGTCAAACAGAAAAAAAGAAGAAACAAAAAACAATGGCTCCCAAGAAACGCCAGCGAGAAGCCACCACGACAGCCGATTCATGTGTGACAACTCCGGCAGACAAGGTTAACGCGGCCCCCCTGAGTTGTTATTTTACTGTGAGTCTTTGCTCGCCCCCCCGTTGCGTGCTTCTCCAGCAACAAAAGTCGAGGCAATTCTTCTCCACCGCCTTGAAGCCCCAATCATGTCGAGACAGTCAGTGACGTTCCACACAACTGCACCATACGCCGCACGAGGAGTTCTTCTGCTGAGGCTGCACACGCTACATATTTTTAGGAGCAACGCTATCACGGCACAGGGACTGAAGAGTGTTGCAGTGGTGGCCCCGCTGCAATCGTTGCTGTTGAGCTCTGTCAAAATGACGGATGCAGGGCTAGTGTTTCTCGCTACACTGAAACAACTGACGACGCTGGAGCTTTCTGATTGCGAGCAGATGACGGATGCTGGTCTCTCAGTTCACAGATAGTGGAATAGCGAGGATCATAAACCAAACGCAGCTTCACAGGTTGGTGCTACGTGACTGTGGTATTACCAACGATGTCATCTGGAGGATCCTATTCATGCATCGGACACGGCGGCTGCATACGTTTGAAATTACTGGCAGCACAGTCACGCAATTTGGGCGTGATATTTGATTGCATGGTGCACTAAGCGCTACTACCAGCGGAGCGGTCATTGGCTCAGGATGCGCAGAATTCGAGCTGCTGTGGGGGCAGGATGCATCAGATGATGATGATGACCATCTATGATGGTAGTAACTGAGACAACACAGTTGTTGGTTTTTTTTTTGTCCAAGGTAAACTCACGCACACAAGAAGCAAGTCATGATGGTGTGAAGTTGACACGCAAAGGAGAAGAAGCGGACGTGTTGTTGGCTGCGTTGTCCGTACACAGTCACACGCTTTCAAATCGTCGTAAATCAATGAGGGTTGCAAGAGGGCTGTTGTTTACGGTTGCTGCAACGTGAGAGAGAGATAACGTCTGCTTGTTTTGTAGAGTAGTGTCTCTCGCGGAGTAAGTAAGGAATAGGGCATATTGCTTTGTTTGCAATGTTGGGTCAATAATGAAGGTGTACTGTAACGAGTTTGTTTCGCACAGAGTGTGTGATCTCCTTTATCCCCGCTGTCAGCACTCGGCTTACTTTCTGTTAAGGAGGTTCAAGGCAGTTTTTTTTTGAACAAGATGCCACCGAAGAACAAAAAAGCGCAAGCGCGAAGTTGCTGTAGCTGATTGTGTACGAGTGCAACAACGGCGGAATCGGAGGCCAAAGCTCCCGGAGTGCCGTAGTGGCAACGCAGCTCCCTGGTGCTGCAGTTCGAACCAAAGGAAATGATCAAGTGCAAGGGCGGAGGTGGTCGCGTTCAGTTAGAGTACGTTCAGGCACTGCGCTTTGGGCTGCTTGGACGCATGCAATCACAAGTCTTCTAAAGGTGCTGAGTGTTAGCGATAGCTTCATTTCGGCCAGAGGACTGAAGAGGGTTGCTGCGGCTCCACACGTTAACACTTCGTACTTGTGTCACGTGCGTGACTGCTGTATCCGCCGCTGCACTATAACGTTGCTGACGACATTGGAGCTTCTCGAATGTGATCATTTGGAGGATGCGGGTCTATCGTGCATCACTGGGCTGAGACGCAGCTGCGAACACTACACCTTTTCCGTTGCCATGAAATCACACATGTGGGGCTAGCGACTCTCCCTCGACTGGAGCGGCTTCAGGTGTTGAAGCTTGAAGGCTGCAATGACCGCCACCGACGAGGGGCTGGCGAGCGTAGCCGCCTGTTCTGAGCTGCGAGAGCTGCTCGTGTCAAATTTTCTGAAAGTCACCGATGTATGGGTGTATCAAAGCATTTCTCTCGCCTGACGCAGTTGCGGTCGTTAGAACTCCATTTCGTTAACATCACCGATGCCGGATTCGCGAGCCTAGCAAAGGCTTGTGCAGTTAAAGGGATCTGTTGTTGTGGGGGTGTTCTTCGATGATAACAGATGCGGGACTTGCAATTGACGTTAGACTTCCGCAGTTGCAGTCATGGATTTTTTCTTTCTTGCAACGGAATCACAGATGTTGGGCCTTGCGTCGATCGCAGGCGCTGCTACACGAGGCACCATTGGCAAGAGTGGGCATTGACAGCAAACAAGGTCACTGATGTGGGACTTGCGAGCATTGAGCGACTGGAGTGGCCCCGATGGAATAGTAGGTGGTCATAACAGTGAAGTCACAAGAAGATATTTATTCCATCTTGCAACTTTCGTGCATGGCCCAGACACAACACACTGGTGGAGCACTAAGGACTTGCGAGCATTGCTCAACAAGAGTGGTAAAATAAGTGGTTGTGGTGAACGTCACACACACAAAATAAAAATAAAAAATAAAATATTTCACTGACAAGGGCAGCAGCAATTCTTAGTATGCTGCAACACATGCATTGGGAACCTCGTGAGCATTACGCGACCTTATAGGTCTTGAACAGTAGCCACCGCTACACTCAAAACACCACAGGGTTTCTTTCTGCTTTCCGGCTTCGCTCTCATGATTTTTTCCAGGCACAATTATTTTGAACAAAATGCCACGAAACAAGAAGCGCCAGCGAGAAATTGCTACCGTTGCTGAATTGAGCACCTGTGCGACAACAATAGCACGAACTGCCAAGCTCCCGGATGCTGCAGCCGGAATCAAGGAAATGATCAAGCAGTGCATGGGCGCAGGTGGTCGCGTTCGAGGGGACGTTCACGCGGTACGCTTTCCGCTGCTGGGACGCACGCACGCACAACTCCGTCTTCTAAAGGTGCTGCAGGTTGAGATGCGAAGGAGCAGCTCCATTTCGGCTGAAGGGCAGAGGAGCGTTGCTGCACTGATGCAGGTGCATGTATTGAAGCTTTCAACTCGCATCACAGACGCGACTCTTGCATCCGTCGCTACACTGACGTTGCTGACGACGTTGGAACTTTTTGAATGCAATGGGGTGACGGATGAGGGTTTGTCGTGCATCGGTGGCTTGACGCAGCTGCGAACAGTCCGCCTTTTCTGGTGTGAATTAATCACAGATGTGGGGCTAGCAAGTGTCGCTCGAGTGGCCTTACTCAAGACTTTGGGGTTTAGCTCTTGCCGAAACGTGACGGATGCAGGGCTGGCGAGCTTTGCTACCTGTCCTGAGCTAAGAGAGCTGTCCGTGTCAAATTTTCCGAAGGTCACCGATGTAGGTCTTGCAAGCATTTTTCAACTGACGCAGCTGCAAAAGTTGAGGCTCTTTGCTCTTAGAAACACCACAGACGCAGGACTGGCGAGTATTGCCGCGCTCGTCAACCTGCGGCAGTTGGACCTCATTGGGATTCCGAAGATCACTGATGTGAGCGTGGCGTACATTTCTCAACTGACGCAGCTGCAGTCGCTGAAACTCGATCACTTAAACATCACGAATTTAGGACTCGCGAGCCTTGCAGGACTTCTGCAGTTAAGAGATCTGCAATTGAGTGGTTGCTCGAGGATAACAGACAAGGAACTGTCAATTATCGTTAAACTGCGGCAGTTAGAGACGTTGGGTCTTTGTTTTTGCGAAGGAATCACAGACGTTGGGGTTGCGTGGATCGCTGTACTGTCGCAAGTGATACCTTTGTCGAGAGTGGAAGTTCGTGGCTGCGGCACCAGCACTGATGTTGAACTTGCGGGCATTGCCCAAGAAGAGTGGTTCAAAAAGTGGTGTTGGTGAAGTCAACAGTTTTGTCGGCCGTGTGTTACACTGCTGTTGCATATCACATGTATTTGGGAACCTCGTGTGCCACTTTTGGCAAGAATAATCGCCGGGAGCAGCTTACGTCCACTTATGAGACTTGCGAGTGTTGCTTTGAGTAGTAGGGGCATAAGGGCTTTCCATGTCGCCCAGGGTATTTGCACCGACACACTAGTTGTTCTAACACGCAGCACACATAAAAGCCTCACTAAGAGTGTATTAGTGCAACTCGTGTTGGTACGCCCTTGGTGCGATCAATGGTCAAAATTGGGCACGCTCACACGCGTTACCAAAGTTGGAGCCAATCTCGAAAATTGTCAAAGTTGTCCGCGTTGTTTTCAATTTCTTCACGACACAACTTTAGTAACACAGTCCTCCATTAGTTTAATGATTCGCTCAGTGACGAGATTTTTTTTTTCCCCCATAAAGTGGGTTGTATGGTTCTCTTAGCTCTCTTTGTTTCGAATGTTGACACTACTTTCAACGAATAACGACAAGAAAAAATAGGCACACAAAAGCGGGAAAAGGAAAACAAAACAAATAAAAGCATGTCATCATCCGACGACGATATCGACCCGCGCGCTGCCAAGAGCACCCAATCCACTATGAAATCATTATTCGCCTCGGACTCTCGAACGGCGGCTGCGAACACCACCAACCTCAAGTACGAAGGAAAGTCAAAGAAAGATGATGTGGCAGGAAGTGGTGCCGCGGCACAGGCTGTTGGAGGACAACTTCCGACCACCGCTGCTGCCGCGACGTCTGGTGGTACCGTCACCGCCGCGCAAGCAACAGTGCAAGCGTACCGCGGTGACAGTGCGGCGGGTGCGGCGGTCATTGCGTCCGTCATTGTCAACTCCGTCCCTATGGTCATTTTGATTGATCGCGATCGCCGACCTCTTGCTCGCGTCCGATGTAACGCAGACCTACAGCTGCTACAAAATCAAGCATCACCTGTGTACGCGACGCTGTACGACCCAGCTATTGGGCAGCACTGGACGTTGATGTTCAAAACGGAGATGGATTGTAGGAACTATATCGTTGCGACGACCACTCTCCTGCATTACATTCAACTTGCCGATGGTCCTGTCGAGCCTTATGCAGAGTTTGCATCGTCGTCCTCCTCGTCCTCTGTAGCACGGAAGGGAGACAAGGCGACCGTGTCACTCACCACGTGGGTGCTTCAACGAATCGGCGGCTTCGGCAGTGCATTTTTTACCACTGGAAAGATTGTGGAGGAGATCCCGAGTGAAGCACCTCGGTCGGTTGCCATTGGCCAGGGCTCCATGATGACCGGTGTGGAGGATGCGTTGGTTGGGATGGGCGTGGGAGGTAAGCGCCTCGCCTTTTTGAGCCCAAAGAAGACGAAGGTGCTGAGCGGCGGATTGGCGAATCCGGAGATTGGGCCCTCGGAATCTGTTGTCGTGTTGATCACACTTCACAGCGTTGCGAAGGGCGGTGGTGGCGGCGGCTTAGGAGGAATGGGTTCCGATGAAAGCGATGACGACAGCGGAGACGCGCGCGGGCGCCAAAAACGAGGGACTAAAGGGGCCAGTGATGACGATCTATTCCAAAAAAAGTCTGGCAGCAACAGCAGCAAGCGGAAAAGTATGAATTCTCGGGCGTTGACTGCAGAGCCTGCGCCCCAAATCGCGGCGCCCCCAACACCAGCAGCAGCCCCAGCAGCAACAACAGTAGTCGCCTCGCCTAGCCTCCTTGGTCCTGGTGGGATCGATCAAAATACTCTCCTACAAACTATGCTGCTTCAAACATTGCACATGCAAAACCAGCAACAGCAACAACAACGTGCCCCTGAGCCCACGCCCCCATCTGCCAACGCGTTCGACGTCGACAGAGGACTTGATCGAATTTACCAGCAACTGTTCTCCCTCTCCGAGAAACTAGACCGTCTGGACGTTGAGGGCAAAATTGCCAAGAACAACACAGCCCTAGAGCGAATGGTGAAAAAGGCAGTTGGCAAAATGCCGGTCAACGATGTGGACGTCGAAGACATGGCGAAGGATCGAGATCAGCTGTTGGCTAAGATAGAACACCTCAAGAAACGTGTTGAGGAAGCCACGGACAATTATCATAAGGCGCTCGAGACAATGGGCAATCACAAGGACCAGGTGACAGCGCTGAAGAACGATCTAGCCATCGAGCGTGAGACAAGCAGCTCACGAGTGAAGGAGCTTACCGAACGAAAACGGTTGGAGCTTGTGGACGCAGAAGTCCGTTACCGCCGAGAGCTCGACAAGACACGTGATCAATCGCACCAACAAGGTCTCGATGAGGGGTACCAGAAAGGGTTTGCCGCTGGGAAGCTGGAAGCGTTGCAACTCACAGGGACGACCACCGCGGATGAGTTCAAAGTGAAGGCGCAAGAATTGCAGGCCCAAATTGTAGACGCGGAGAGCAGGATTCAAGTGCAAGCGAGCAAGAACTATCAAGAACGACGCGAACTGCTGGAACAGATCGATAGCCTTAACAGCCTCATCAAGCGGTTGGAGTCCCGGGAGACGACAAAAGCGGCGGGCTTGGTGGACACTTCGTCCGCCATGTGCAAAACTCTTCGCCGTGCAATGAACAGCACGTACGCCTCGGTGGAGTCGCAATTTTATGCGTCAGAGAGGGACGCCATATCCGTTGAGGATGCGTTGGCGATGGTGCTGGTGTCGATCAAAAGCGAAACGCGCACGTTTGTCGAGGAGATCAAGCGCGAGGGAGCGCTTATTGCGTCTGCTGCCGCAAACAGCCAAAAGCACCGTAACAGCGGCGATGGTGACGATGGAACCGAAGAGACAACAACGAACGACAACAACGGTGGTGGTAGTGGTGCTAGAGACGCCCGGTCCGAAGCTATGTCTGCGTACAAAACGGGAGGCACCTACGAAGACCCTGCCGCCTCCGCTGCTGCTGCTGCTTGCTGCTGCTGCTGCACAACCACATCACCCCACAAGCGACGCAATGGAGGAGTACTATGCAATGAGAGCTGAGATAGAAGCGTACCAAACACAGCGGCTCGCTGAAGCGCGCGAAGACGAGCTTAAGAAGACGAGCGACGACGATGTTCCCCGTAAGGGCCATCATCCCCCACCACCACCGCCACCAATGATGACTGCGACTTCGTCAACAGATTTTGATGTTCACAGTCTTCCACTTCCTCCGTTAGACGATGGAGATGAGGCACCGCCACCACCACCCACTGTTATCCACAGACGCGAGGAGTACGTTCCTCCAACCCGAGAGACAGTGGACGATGAGAGTGAGGAGGGTGAGAATGACTCTTTTGTTCGCACCCCATACCGCGGCGATCACTCACACGACAATGACGATTGATCTGAATCTGGGGGGCTGCTGGTGCGTGTTTTTGTGCTAGACACCCACTCCGCACACACACAAACAAACAACAACAAAAAACAAACAAAAAACAAACAAACAAACAAGGAATGAATGAAGGTCGTTGACAAGAAAATGTGAACGTGTGCTCCCGTCTTCTGATCTCCAAGCTATCGACACCGACGTTGCAATTCAATAAAGAAAAAGTTTTTTTTTTTCGCTGTACCACGCGCTCCATATTCCGCGTAAATTAAAGATTGC
>CYKH01001563.1:884-48622 GCA_001460835.1 Bodo saltans
GGCCGCGTTCCCCGACGACGACAGCAATTCGTGGAGCACCGCAGCGAGTGACGTGTTACAGGCGCAATTCTACGTTGGCGCCGCGTTGGTGGTGATCGACGGGCTATACTCCCGTCGCATCATCAACGCACTTCGTAGCTTTTTCGACGTTTCCACTGCAGCCGATCAGACTGCAACTGTTCAAGGTGATCGTACCGACGATGTTCCCCTTCTACACAGTCAGCAGCGCCTCCTGGTATCGCCATTGCCAACGACCGCTCGACATTCTACTGTTGCGTTGCTGCCGCCGTCTAAACTTCTGCAACAACAGTCACACCACCCAAACATCAGCGTCAATTCTAATCATCAACTTGAGAGGCTGATTGCGACGATTTGCAAGTCGTCACGCTCGCACGGTGGACGTGAGGAACATTAAGAAAAAATAGTGATTATGAGAGTAGGGGGAAAAAATATGAGTGAAGCAATGCTGGGGCCACAATTCATTTTCCGATATTTTTGTATTTCATGCCAACGTGGTGCAATCTTTGCACTCCCCCTTCTTTTTGTATTTATTGCACCTTACCTACTCGACGAAAAAACAAAGGACTCGAAACGTAAAAAAGAAGAATTGTGAGTTGAGGCAAGAAAAAACGTTTTTCTGGCACACTTTTTTTTGAAAGCAACATTCTCGAAAACTTTCTTTTTTAAAAGAAAGAATGTGATGGACAAGCGAGATATGTTTGTGATTCTCAAAATAAAAAAAAAAAAACGTCACTGTTATTGTCGTTGTTGTTTTTGTAAACCAAGAAAAAGGTGTTCGGGTGACGAAGATCTTTCCGCGTCTGTGTGTGCCTCTCTATGTCATCGATCGGCAACAACAGCGTGCTGCTGCTCCCCCCAAGTTTTGGCAGCAGTACGTTGTTGCTTTCAGCCGTGTCGACAAGAATGGCAACGATTGTTTCAGAAACTCTTGCTAGCGTAAAATTTGTAGTGTTACGAGGAGAAACTTCTACCATCGCCTCGCCACCAAGCCCAAACCTTTTGATTTTATCGAGGCGCATTCTCACAAGCGTCTGTGTGCATGGCGCAATGTTCGTGTGCGCATCTGCCGTGTGGCCGATGCTTCGAGGCCCTGTTGCCCGGGCTGCCGCGAGGGGACAACAAAAACTGGTGGACCTTGCAACTGTTGTGCTACAGATGCAAGGCGCAACAGCTTCTGCATCTTCTGCTACGAGTAGCAGAAGTAACGCAGCGCTGTCACCATCTCCGCTGCTGAACAACAACAACGACAATAATTTGGCGTCCACAACATCATCAACAGGCAGCAATACCAACGCGTCGACAACATGGCCTCCTCCACGTGCCCAACATCAACCACAACAACATCAGGCGCAGCCAAACAGACCACCGTCATCAACGCAAATTCCTTTGCTCTCGTCGACCATGTCTGGCACTCTAGAGGAGGTTGTTTCTCTTCAACGCACAACACCGAACGTCTTTGGCCAGAAGATCGCTGCGATTGTTCAGCGTGGGCTGTGGTGGGTGCAAGCTCGTGTGGCGGGTTGGTTTGTGCGTAGCATCGTTGTAGGCGGTGCTGTGATGTGTTTATGCGAGTTGGCGGATCGACGGGGCTTCCGTTGCCCCGCCCAACTGTCCTCCTCATCATCTACTGCTATGTCATGGTTTCAGTTTTACGATGTTGTCGGGACGATGCCGGGCCGTTGGGAATTACGATTCCCTTGGTTGCTACAGTTTCCTTCTTTCATCCTCGAAGGTCTTCCATTAGGATACCTCCCCACGATATTCCGAGTTTCCCACCACTTCGGCAACACCGCCGTATCGGATCGCCTCCTGGCAACCGATGGCATTCGTGTTGCCATGAGCGAAGAGCAAATCGGAGCGATGCTGAGAAGCTGGCGTTGGCCTGCCTACGTTGCGTGGTACATTTGTCGAAAGCACCTCGATCGATTTGCGGGATGTATCGCCAACAGTTTACGGGATCTTGCGAACTACGCGCGGAGAAAAAAGCATCATCGTCATCAACATCGGCGCCACAATCGTCACCACCAGAACAGCAACAACACTGTGGCAACGGAGGATACGTCATATACGATAACGTCAGTTCACTCTGAACAGCAACAACAACAACAGCGCCGTCGTGACACATCGCCAATAATGAGCAGTCAGAACAGCATAGGTGGCGGGTCTGTCGCATCATCAAAGGCATCAACAGTCGACCGCCGTGATAATAATGCGACTAGGCAACGTTCTCCGGCGAATGCTCCATCATCATCCTCATCGCCCCAACAACCAGATCATCAATCCACCACCACCGCCACAACACCACGCATCATCGCATACGAGCTCTTTCATGTCGCCAAGGGAGCGGTGCTCACAGCAATCGTGGTGTGGGTGGGAGGAAAGATTCCCTTTCTAGATTTCCTTCCAATTGTTGGTGGTCGTGGGGCTGCGTATGCTGCGGCTTCGCTGCTGTTTACCATCTTGCCTTGAAGTGGAAGGGATGATCGATGGAAATCTCGAAATAAACATCCGAGGAGTGCACGATGGTAGTTCACCGCGTTTTTTTCCCCTTCTTTAGGAGAAGGTGCCAAGAAACAAACGCTGCGCCCTTCACATACATACATTTGCTCAAAGAAACAACCACGCCAAATGGGGGTACAACGAATGCCTGTCAAAGCAGAATGCAAATGCTGCTCTCTTTTCGTGCACTCTTTTTTTTTGGAAAGAAGTGGAAGTTAGGCAAGAAAGTTAGCGTCACATCACTCTCACGAAATTAAGAATATGTTTGACACCTTAGGATTAGGAGGAGACAGAAGAGCACACACTGCGATTCCTGGTCCTCGCGGTGCTGTTGGAGAGGCACACCAACAACAACAACAACAACAGCGCAGTGGAGGTGGAAAAGGGCACGTGCTTCAAGTAGAAAAGAACATGCCTAGCATCGTCGGGGTGCTTGGCGATGTCGATCGGTTGTATCGACCAGAAATCACGGAGCGCCTCTTTGGACCGCCTGAAGTAGAGGCCGATCCGAGGAAAACAGCAGAAGGCAGGTATCACGCGACGGAGCGGAGCAAGAATGCCTCGGGCGAACGCGTAGTGATGAAAGCCTACAATAGCAACAACACATTACCTCCGGCTGTGGCGGGAGCGTCGTCGCCTTCGTCGGCACTGGTCGCGTCGTCGGCCCCGTTTTCTGAGACGATCTCACAAGGAGGGCAGAGCAACAGAACAACGTCGTCAACGGCTGCTGCGACGACATCGTTGCTCTCTGGGGTATACCACAGCACCGCCGCCACAGATGTTTCATCAGGGCAGCAGCAACGTCTGTTGTTTGACGTCAACCGTATTTCCACCCGCCGTGCGGAAGCGCTTCCCCAACACGAGTTGCGAAAACTCCAACAACGAGCACAACTCCTAGAACACCAGCTGCACCAGTGCCATCAGTCCATTGAGAACCGTGAGGCAGAAATTCAAATTGTACAAGGGCTGAGGGACTTACATATTGCCAAGAAGAAAACACGACTTGGGTATGCGGTGAAGGATTACGAGACTCTCAATCGACAGATACGTCGCGCAAAGACTGCTGCTGCTGCTGCTGCCGCTACGCGTACTCCTACCACAGCAGCTACTGCAACAACTGCAACAATTGTTAGTGCTGGCACTCACATGGACACTTCAATAACGACAACGAATGCACCATCGATGGGAACAACAGCAACATTATCAACATCTTCACAAAAACCTTTTGCTCCCACGAAAACCTTCGTCGATCATTTTAGCCATCAGGCCGCAGAGCGTGCCGTGAATCACAACCGGCTTACCCAACGCCACGGGGTGCCCACCTTTCACAGCGGTGCTGGTATTCCAGGGGAGAGCGACGGATATTGCCTCCCGGAGCGACATCGCCGCCAACAACAACAGCTTCTTCTTCCCCAAGGGTCGCAGTCGTCGACCACCGCAACCACTCCCTTATCGCCGTCGCACAACGCTGGAGGTGGTGGTGAGAGCACTTTCCATCCTCAGTTTTCAAGTTCATTCGGAGGGGCTACCAGTACAACCGCCGCGTCGACGAGCGGCTCTGCGTTCGACCAACATCACCACCACAATAATTTGGCATCGTCGGTTCGTGATTCTGCTCAGTGGCGTGGCGCAACTGCCCTCAAGCCACGGGAGCTGATGGACCGAGTCGCCGTGCCGCCAGTGAGGTGCCACACTAGTCACCAACCTGTAGGACCTCGCCATTTTCCCCAACTTCACTCAACACTTGCACCTTTTGCTGCCCAAGACCATCAACCGATGCCTCAGAGACGGGAGTTGGCGCAAGCCCGCATTACGACGCCATCGACGTGGTTGGAACGGCAAGCGCATCGCAGTGTGGTGGAGTTTAACAAGGCGATTGTGTTCACGCCGAACTTGCGCCGAGAACCGATGGCCACGCGGACCAACACGATCCCGCTATTGGCGCCGAATGGCAGCGGCAGCAGCGTCTCTGTGGAACAATAGTTGACGACAAGCCAGCAACCGCACCAGTTGTGAGGGTGCTTAGAAGTATTAAAAAAAAAAAACCCCGACATCAATGAGAGGTGCCCCCTCGCGTCACCTTTCCGTCATCATCCGCACTCGCTGCTGTTAAGTAGCAATGTACACTCCATCAACGTTTTTTCTTGAGAAGTTCTCATTTCAAAGTAGCTAGAATCACATATGATGATGATGGATTGTGATGGACCCGTTTCTTTTAAAGAATGCGCCGTTATGAACAAAGAGAACGTGCACGGTAACTTTTTTTTTTTCATTGTTGTTTTTGGCACAGGAGGGTGTTTGTCAACAGATAAAAGCAATCCTTATATTCCCGCAGGCTTGAAGGAGCAAAAGGTACTGCAACTAAAAAAAAAAAAAATCGCAAACAAACATATTGAGTTGCGAAAACATTCTTCACACACGAGAGCTGCGCTGCGCAACACACCACCGCCGATCTCAACAAATATTTCAACATCATCATCATCATGAGGTCGGGAGCATTACGAAGGACCACAATTCAACGGTGCTTTGGTGGTATCTTCGGTTCGCTGAACAACGACGATGTCTTGACCATGTCACAGAAATTGCGTGAGCAGCAGCAGCAGAAGCAGTCCACCACATCAATTGTAGGAGAAGGAGGAGCTTCGTTGTCGTCGTCACTGTCGTCGTCATCGTTTTCGCCGTTGGTAATCGGAAGCAACACCGCCATCAGTAGCAACAACAACGCATTGGCAGCGCCGCTCGTCCCACGCGTGTTGTCGTGGTATAAACCCGACAGCTCGTTTTCCATGTCGCACGTGCTGCAGGTGTTGGAGGAAAAGGGTGTCGTCCCCGAGTGTCGTTTTCCTCTCACCGCCGCACCGTCCTCATCCCCTCTTGCGACGCCATCGTCGTCGTCGGGAGGAGGATCCACTACGACATCGTCATCATCAGCTGCCGCAGCAGCAGCGCTCAGCGCAGCCGCGACGAAGCAGCTTGAAATTATTGGCTTCTCGATTGATCAGTCCTCCTCCTCATCACCGTTCCGCAGTCATCATCATGGCAGTGGGACTAGCAGTGGCGGTGGGATGATACCGGTGAAGACAACATATTTTGTATTTGCGGATGGGAGCCTTGTAGGCTGGAACGCCTCTTGGGATGAGATGGTATACATGCGAGGACTGCTGTCCCCTTCTGCTGCTGCCCCACCCACCAGCACCACCACCGCATCATCGTCATCATCATCATTATCGCTGGACAACAAGGCGACGAATTCATTTGAACCCTCCTCTGCAACGTTTTCATCGCCGGCATCGTCGATCCCAACCGCCTCCTCATCCACCATGTCGGTGGAGTCCATGCGGTATCAACTGTTCTTAACACTGCCTATGTCGGAAAGGCCCCATGACGCTGAGCCCCAAGAGGCGCAAACGTACATCGATGCTGACAAAGATCGAATCATTCTCGCCGATGATTCTGACATTGCGAAAAAGTTGCCGTACAGCTACGCGCTTGTGCAGAGTGTGAAGCTCGACGCGATGCACACATCCCTCGAGCCTGTTTCTCAGCAAGTGAAGTACTGGCAGCAGCAGCTCAGTGTCGACGGCCGGCTGGTGTGCACACTAACGCAACTTCGCAAAGCAAAGACTAATTTACTGGCCCTCAACGAAGCGCTTAACTTTGGGCATCTTCATTTACAAACCACCACCCCTCGCATCTTCTGGTCTGGGGAGTTTCACGCGGTCCGTGGTTTCTACCGCGACGCGTGCAGCCATCTTGAAATTGATGACCGTTCCGCGAGCTTGAAAGCGCAGATGGAAAGTTTGGACGAGACCTTGTCGTACCTCCACGATGAGGCCCATGCTGGCGAGAATGAATGGCTGACGTGGGTGATTATTGTCCTCATTGCATTTGAAGCTCTCGCTGCTCTTGGCGTGTTTGAGCGTGTGATGGGTTGCGTGATTGACCTGTTGTTCTTTAGGGGCGATGATGCGAAGAACATTGTCACGAGCAATCACAATAGCAAGGGCGATATTGCGTCTCCTTCTTCTCCTGCTGCTTTGAGCGCTGCTTAGGGCCTCGGTTTGAACACACAAGACAGACAGAGCGACAAAAAATCCCTTCGATGGTATTCACAGAAAGATAAAGATGAAGGAGCTTCATCAAACACTTTGATGACTTCGGGGGAAACAAACAGACGACGAAGGTTATGAATCCTCAAAAAGAACAATCACATGCACACACTCACACCAACAACAACAACAACAACAACAACGACAAAAAAAAGACTCAAAACAAACAAATAAAAAAAAGAAGCGGAGACAATTTTTCACATTTCCAGTGCAATTTTTTTTGCGGTTCAAAAAACAAGTGATTCTATTGACCCCCTTAAGACGCAATGAAAGCGGAGAGTGCTGCTTTGGCAAGGAGGTGCTAGGCAGTGAGGGGACAAAATCTTTGTCATCGATTTCATTCCTATTTTTTTCTATTTCATCGTACCCGCAACAAAAAGGATTATCCTCACATCTTTCTTCCAAAGAGTTCTCGCAAGAGAATTTCAACACATCCGTCATTCACCATCAACCTATGAACAGCAACGCCACTTGTACTTCAAAAGCGGTCGTTAAGCCAATTCCGTTGACGTTGTCTACTGCTGCTGGGGAGCGCCTCTACGTGCTTGAGAACGAAGCGTACCACAATGGGAAAGCCGCAGCAGCATCTCATTCTTCTTCTTCTTCTGGTGCTGGTGCTACCGGCGCCTCCACCAGTGGCAAGGGAGGAAAGAAGAAGGCGCACTCACACGGCACTTCACCGATGCTGCCTGAGATGACGCCGTCCCTCGCTGATTTCAGTGTTGTGACAAGGGAGGAGGTTACCCAACCGCGCAAAGCGCGCATCGATGAGTCGGAGTGGGTAGTGGTCCCAAACGAGTAAGTGGTTCCTCCTCGGGAAGGTCAACAAAAGAAAGTTGCCCCCCCACGAGACAAGAGAGCAAGGTGGGAGACCACAACAAACCTGTCATACAGCAAAGACACCAAACCCATTTCAAAAAAAACAAACACAAATCGTAGATGGAGAACAGGAGCCAAGAAGATATTTTGCGCTCGTGCCTGTTGTTCCTCCAACATCAACTGACTATGCCACCCAACATCAATCCGACGAACAGAAATCAAACCCCCCACTTACGCACACAAAAACCATCAAGCGCGCCAAACTACTCCTCTCTTTCTCTCTGGTTCACCTAGAAGACAAAGAGAGCCGCATTCCAAAAAAAGCCAAAACAAAACACTATTTTCCATTTCCTTGCCCACTTCTTTTGTTTGCACTATTTTTATTTCCCGCATGGGACGTTCCTTTTCTTGTGCTAAACGGGCCTCAGTTGAATGCACTTTGGCTTCTGCCAGAATTCAACTGCCCGCTGCATGCAGAAGGATGAACACGTCAGCAAGCACGAGATGCGAAAGCATGATCAAAAAATGAAACATACAAACAAACAATGGCCTTTGCACGGACCAACACAAAGAAAACTCACGCAATCAAAGCAAAGTTTCAGACACAATCATACATCATTTCAAGATTTTTTTTGCACAATTCCTTTTTTTTGTACAACTACGCTTTCTTCAACAAATGAGGAAAACAGTGAAAGCAACAACTGCACGAGCGCCAAGAAAATTTCCGGAAGTCAGGGTGAGCCACACGTCGGACTTTTTTTTTTTTTTGAATGTTTTCTTCCTGTTTGTTCAGCACCTTGGCATGTTTTCGTACCGCTTTCTCCCTTCGATATGCTAAACCATGGCACATAAAGTCTTGTCAGACAGCACCCAGTGTGGACTTTGAAAGAAAAGAAATCCAAACAAGGAACACAACAAAAGAAACGCCAAACAATTTGAGCAGAAACAACAAGCAATGCTGGGTTCACCGATTGCTGCAGCGACACGTTCGCTTGACGACAGCGTCTTCCGCCCCCTCCACCAAGCTTCGCTCGGTATCCGGCCTTGGCTCACGTTGCCCGTCACAATAATACCATCATCAACTAAAAACATGGAGCACTTTTTCTCGCCATCTTCTTTGTCATCTTCGCTCTCGCCACCGCGGAATCGGTGGTGGGTAAATGCAGAAGATGCGGCAAGTACTGTTTCCTCTCATCCGGCATCTCTGCCAACCTCAACGACGTTTTCACTTCCACCTTCTCACAACAACGGTGCGATGATGACGGCGGCAACGCTCTTTGCTGTTGGCGTGACCATCGGGTTTGGGTGTGGTATTTATGCCAAGCACGCAACTCGATGGGTCACACGTTGGAGGTCTGACCGAGCCCTTGCCCAACTTCGTCGGCAGCTCCCCCACAGCACCTTCTCGCCTGCCGTCACTTCAGACCTCTCTCGTAGTCTTCTCTTACAAGAGCTTCAACGCACTGGGTACACCGCTGTGTATTCTCGTGTACTCCGGTCGCCTGCGTGGGTCACGTATCTTGTCACACCCCAAACTTCTACGTTTGCGGCTCAGGTGGACAGAAGTAACATGTTCATTGCGGACAAGGACGTTCCCAAAGAAGATCGCTGGACCGCGCTTGACGTCAGGAGCCAGGCAGCAGGGGGCGGTTACGACCGTGGACACTTGGCACCCCACGGTGCTGTGGGCTGTTGCGAGACAAGCAGTGCAGAATCATTTTTGCTGTCCAACATCGCGCTGCAACATCCGAAGTTGAACAGACGATCGTGGAAACAGTTGGAGATGGCAGTGACAAAGCACGTGGAAACACAATTTCGTGCGTGTCAAGCGAGCAACATGTCAACAACAACAATCAAGAAAAAGACTTCATCGTCCATGATGAGCGTTGCGGCAGTAACAGTCGGCCCATTGTTCGGTCCCAAAGCGGTCACATCTGCGACAACAATGACGACCAAGAAGGAAATTTCTTCTGCTTCCCTAGTGAATGAGGTACGCATCCCTGAAGCGTTCTTCATGGCTGTCTTTGACACGCAAACTGGCTGTACTGCGGCGTTTGTGGCAACCAACGATGCTCGCGCTTTGGTCACTGCGATGCCGCTCACGCATCTCGAGCAGAGATTAGGGAAAGAGTATGGTGGTTGCGGCATTGTTGGTGAAGCAGCAGCTCAACCTATTCGTTTGTTTTCACAATACCGTGATGAGGAGGACGACACTGTGCTAAGTGCTGTGGCACGTAGTGGCAACAACATTTCACGCACCATCAAAACTGTGCGACGACGCGTGACACGCATACTTCATCAAAGGTTGCCTCTGTGCGTGTTGAAGGCAACTGGGGCGTCTGCTGCTGTTGTCCATGCACGGCACTGTGGTGTGGCACGTATTGATGCAGCTGCCACATCGGAACTTCACTTACCAACAGGATCGTCGTCGTCGTTGGCTCACCGTGCCGTTGCCGCTGGCTCTCCAAAAGCACTGCTCCGTCGTCGAGGACGCGGTGGTCGTTCGAGCATAGGTACAAAGAAGAACCTTGCGCGGCTGTCCAAGGCCAATACATGTATGTCGAAGCTCGGCAATGAATGACGAAGAAGGTGAAAGCAACAAAAAGCGATTCATGCAAAAGGTTTTTGCTTTTTTGCTCTCACCATTTTGTACAACCTGTTCAGTTACTTGTCCCCCCTTCCACCCACTTTCTTGTTCGTTGGACGCTCAAATCTTAACGCACTTCATTATTTTTTTTCCCGTGAGTACCGTCAAATTCAAGACACCGTAACTCTTCTTTTTTTTGTTTAATTTTCAAATGAAACGAAAGGAACTTCTCTTATTAACACACTCACACACACACCACGCACGAGTGTGAAAATGGTGTCTCAACGTAACGTGTTGCCCGCTTCACCGAAGCCCAGCAACTACAAGCTCCGCATCACCCCCAACCTTACCGACTTTACCTTTGTAGGCGAGGTCGTGATCACCTTGTCGAACAACCTGCAACCGACCACCTTGATCATGCTCAACTACGCCGAACTTGAGTTCGACAGCGGATTCGTGACCTCTGCCGCTGGCGAGCGCGTGCAATCGTTTGTGAAAGATGACTTCAAACTCGACGAGAAGGACATGCGTGTGTCGCTCCACCTCGCGCAGCCGATCTCTGGCGTCAACTGGACGCTTACGATTGCGTACCGTGGCATTATCAACGACAAGATGCACGGCTTTTACCGCAGCAAGTTCACCACTTCAGATGGCAAAGACCGCTATCTCGGCACCACACAATTTGAGGCCGTGGATGCTCGCCGCGCGTTTCCGTGCTGGGACGAGCCCGTGCACAAGGCTTCATTCGACCTCACCCTCGTCGTGGACAAGAATCTACGCGCGTTGAGCAACATGCCGGAGGTCAATCGCGTCGAGATCGATAGCAGCCTCGTTGCTGTGACGTACGACACGACTCCTATTATGTCAACCTATCTTCTCGCATGGACCATCGGTGAGATGGAGGTGATTTCTAAGACCATCCAAAAAACACGAGGAGGGGAGACTCTCGTACGTGTCTTCGCGACGGAGGGGAAATCCAAGCAAGGCGAGTTTGCACTGGATGTGGCGTGCAAGGTGCTCCCGCTATACGAGGAATTCTTTGGCTCTGATTATTTCATTCCCAAGTGCGACCTTCTTGCCATTCCTGACTTTGCCGCTGGCGCCATGGAGAACTGGGGTCTCATCACCTACCGTGAAACCGCATTGTTGTGCGACGACTCCAGCAGCGCGGTGCACCGACAGTGGGTCGCCCTTGTGGTCGCCCATGAGCTCGCCCATCAATGGTTCGGCAATCTGGTCACAATGGAGTGGTGGAAGGAGCTTTGGCTGAATGAAGCCTTCGCCACGTGGGTGGAGTACTTTGCAGTGGACGTGCTGTTCCCTGAGTGGAACATCTTCACGCAATTTGTGAACGATGAAACCGGTCGAGCCTTGTCTCTTGACGCGCTCCGCAGCTCTCACGCCGTTGAGGTGGACGTGGTGAACGCTCAAGAGATTGATGAAATTTTTGACGCCATCTCCTACTGCAAAGGAGGCAGCGTTCTGCGCATGGCGATTGAATTCATCGGCATCGACGCATTCCGCACAGGCATTCGTGCGTACCTAAAACACTTTCAATTCAGCAATGCGTCTACAGTGGACCTTTGGAAGTTTTTGGGCGATGCTGCAGGAAAGCCTGACCTTGCTCGTGTGCTAGAGCTGTGGACCGGAAGCCAAGGCTACCCGTACCTCACTGTCGCTCGCACGACCCCAACAACGCTTTCTATTCAACAAAACCGATTCCTCTCCACAGGCGATACAAAGCCGGAGGAGGATGAGGTGATTTGGTCTGTGCCGCTCCTCTACCGCGTGGCCGGGGAGTCCGACACCCGCGCCACTCTTTTCACGGAGCGAAGTGGGACTGTCACAATCGACAACGCCGATGCCGCGTGGGTGAAGGTCAACGCAAAGCAGGCGGCTTTCTGCCGTGTGAAGTATGACTCTGAGATGCTCACCTCCCTCCTCGCCGCAGTGAGCAGCAAGGCCCTCGGCAACGTGGATCGCCTCAGCCTTATCTCTGATTATCACGCGTTTGCGCAAGGAGGTTTCATTTCGACGGTGGACATGCTGCGCTTATTCGGTGGATACAAGGACGAGGATGACTACACGGTGTGGTGCGCAATCATTGCCGCCGAGGCGGACATCCGCGCCATGGTATACACCCAAGGCGCAGCAGCACTCAGCAAACTGAATGCGTTTTTCAAGGCGTTGTACGCGCCCGCGTTGGCGACGCTTGGGTACGCACCTGTGGCTTCTGACAACCACCGCACTGCCCAACTTCGCGCTTCTCTCTTCGGCAGGCTGACCACCATTGGTGATGAAGCTGCGATCCAAGCCGCACTTCAATTGTACGACAACCGCGACGCCGCCCCCATCGCTGCGGATCTCCGTGGAACTGTCTATGCCACCGCGGTCCGTGAGCGTGGGGCTGTCGCCCTCGCACAGATGCGCAGCGTTGCGGAGAACACCGCCACCGACGCGATGGAGCGTTCCCGTGCACTTCGTGCCATGGCGTCGTCGCGTGACGCGGCCCTCCTGCGTGAGGTCATCGATTTTGGCTTATCTGAGAGCGTCCGAGCTCAAGACTCACTTTACATTTTCGTCACGATTGCTGGTAACCCAGTGTCCCAGGCGCTGTACATCGACTGCTTGACATCGAAGTGGTTGCAGTTCTGGACTCGCCTTCCCGGCATGATGCTTGGCCGGATTGTGAAGGCGGTGGAGTCCTCTGCTGATTCTGCACTCGCGGATGCGCTCGAGGCGTTCTGGCCATCGGTCGATGAACAGCAGCGCCAAGCGATGGACCGGTCCTTCCGTCAGGGCGTTGAGGGCATTCGAAACAACGCAGCTTGGGCAGCGCGTGATGCGGCAGCGGTTGCGGCGTTTGTGGAATCCTTGTAAGAAAAGTGATTAGCGACGAAGCAAGTCACCTTCTCGCTTCTACGAGAACTTCGACACGCTTCGCTCATTTTTTTCCCCTTTTGCATGCTTTCCACTGCGACAACGAAGGAAACAAAACCCTATTTCGAGAAAACATAAACACAAACAAACCACAACGAAACACACAATCAAACAGCTAGGCGATAATGTGAAACCTCGCACTTCACCATCGAACGCAAAGACACGCGTGACTGAGCGAGACAACAATAACACTGCTTGCATTGACACCATTTATCTATTATTTTGCTGGTCTCTCGCCACTCCTTCTCCAAAAACAAAACAGTGATCGGTTTAGCAACATGGCTAAGAAGCACCTCAAGCGCCTCTTCGCGCCCAAGGACTGGATGCTGAGCAAGCTCGGCGGCGTCTTCGCCCCCAAGCCCCGCGCTGGTCCCCACAAGCTCCGCGAGTGCCTGCCCCTGATGATCATCATCCGCAACCGCCTGAAGTACGCCCTGAACGCCCGCGAGGCCGACATGATCCTGCGCCAGAACCTCGTCAAGGTCGACGGCCGCGCCCGCGCTGACCGCAAGTACCCCACTGGCTTCCAGGACGTCGTTGAGATCCCCAAGACCGGCGACCGCTTCCGCGTGCTGTATGACGTCAAGGGCCGCTTCGCCCTGGTGAAGGTCTCCGAGGCTGAGGCCGCCACCAAGCTGATGAAGGTGACCAACATCTACACCGCCACCGGCCGCGTCCCCGTTGCCGTGACCCACGACGGCCACCGCATCCGCTTCCCCGACCCCCGCGTCGCTATTGGTGACTCCATCGTCTTCAACCTGGCTGCCAACAAGCCCTCGGACATCCTGAAGCTCCGCACCGGCAAGATCGTCATGCTGACCGGTGGAGCCAACCGCGGCCGTGTCGGTGAGCTCGTGTCCGTCGAGAACCACCCCGGTTCCTTCGATATTGCTCGCCTGAAGGACAAGGCCGGCAACGAGTTCGCCACTCGCCTGTCCAACATCTTCGTGATTGGCCAGACCTGGGCCAACATCTCCGTCACCCTGCCCAAGCAGCAGGGTCTGAAGCTCAACTTCATCCAGGAGCGCGAGGAGAAGCTCATCGCCGCCGACGCCGCCGAGGCCCGCAAGAACGCCGTCAACCGCCAGGCCAAGAAGACCAAGAAGTAAACGTGGTCTAAGAAGTAAAAAAAGAGTGCAAGTTGTAACTGAAACACAATTTGGGGGGTGTGTGGTTGTTTTTTGTGATTTTCGTATTGTCTGTTTTTATCTGTGGATAGTATTGTTGTGTTTCGTGTTTGTTTTGCTGCACGAGTAGCCAGAAGAGGACGGTGGAAAAATATCAAAATAATTTAAAAGAATAGGTTTGTCCGGAAGATCCAGAGAGAAGATTTAACATTGCGCAGGAGGAAACATTTAACCTCCACACGACTAAGTCAACTGCAAACAAATGATCGGCGGGTTTGAGTCGTATGACGAGCTGTACACGTATTTGACAGCCCTTGGCCTTGGCATGTCCATGCTGTTCTCCTTCAACAGCTTTATTTCTGCGCCGGACTACGTTCAGAACTACTACCAGTACGCGTCCAACGACGAGTTTGCCGTGGCGAAGTACCCTGACTTCTGGCAAAATGCAGAGAGCTACATTTCTGTCTCAAACATGATCCCCAATCTCATCTTTCAGGGGTTCGTGTTCACCCCAGTGATCCGTCGCATTCCTATGCAACGTAAAATTCTCGTGGCGATGACACTTGTGATCTTCGCGATGCTGTTGATCCCTGTGATGCCTGCGTTCTCCGTCAGCGAGGTGGTCGCTGCGGCAACGCTGATGTTTGCGAGTGCATTAGCGGGCGCGGCAACCGCGTTCTTCCAATCAACAGCGTTTGGGCTCGTGGCGTGCTGCCCTGCGAAGCACATGGGCGGTATCTTATTCGGCATTGGCGTCAGCGGAACGACCACGTCATTGCTTCAGATTATTACCAAGGCAGCGATGGGGAGCGGGTACAACGACAGCCAAACACAAAGCCGTGTGTACTTTGGCGTCGCGATCGGTTTTATGATTGTGAGCTTTATCAGCGTGATCCGCCTAAAGAAGAACCGATATGCTCAGCGTTACATTGTGGAATACCGCGATGAGACTTACGTGGACGACGGTTTCGGCGTTGGGAGCGGTAATGCCGCAGGAGTGGCGGCAGCCACCGCCCCGGCAGTGACCGCTGAGAACAATGCAGGGGAGGACTACCTGAACCCCGGTTCTGCTGAGAGCCTCGCATCCGCCAATCGTTTCACCGCCTCTGTGGTTGAGGACGGAGAGACATCCGCGTTGATCAAAGGAGGAGGAACAGACCATCGTCAAGCAGAAGAGCATGGTGGCGCGACGGAGTACGAAGCCCAGGAGAGCGTTTCCATTCTGCCCGTTGTGAAACAAATCTGGCCGATGATGTTCTCCTGCTCGCTTACCTTTTTTATCACGCTCACGGTGTTCCCGGGTGTTGGTGTGGCCATCAACAACAGCAGTGCGTGGTTCGGCGTGATTATTATCTTCTTGTTCAACTTTGGTGATACTATTGGCCGTTTCGGGTCGAACATTCCACGGATCTGGATTCCAAGAAAATATGTCCCGTTCGCTGCCACGTGCCGCCTGGTGGTGATTCCGTTGTTCTTCTTCTGCATCACGCCGCACTGGATCCCCGGAAACGTCTTCCCGATGATTTTGATGTTCGTGACCGGAGTCTCCAACGGCTTTATCGGATCGATGGCGTTGGTCTATGGTCCGCAGACAGAGGCGCTTCGTAGTGATGGGGAGCGTGCGTTGGCAGGCAACGCAATGAGCATGTCGTTGCTGACTGGTTGCTCGGCGGGATCTCTCTTGGCGCTGCTGATCACATCGAAGCTGCCTTCGACGTAAGGAAAAAAAAAAAAGGGAACAAAACAGAAAACGATGTCCGTCTTTGTGAGAGAGGGCAATGGAGAGCTTAGAAAAGGAAAAGTCTCACATGAAGCAAAATGAGGGATGTGTCTGTACGGTGGTTTGTGTGTTTCGGGTTTTTGTAATTTCACTTTGTGATAATGGCGTTGCGCGCGTGTTTACAACATGTGTCGGGTTTTTGTAATTTCACTTTGTAATAATGGCGTTGCGCGCGTGTTTACAACCCTCACAAACAGAGAGGAACCCCACTTTTTTTTTCTTTCCTTTTGCATTCCTTTTTATGTTTGTTTGTCAATCTTGAAACAAAAATGAAAATCTTTCGTCAATGATGCTTTCTCACTTTATCGAACCTTCAAATTTTTTTTCGAGCGCTAGCGAAAGTTGAAAAGAGCAGATAAAGTGAGAGTAGCGTCGCAACTAGAATACCCCCACAACAACATACACACAACATGGCCGATTTCGAAGAAGACCAGCACGAGGAGCTCTCCATCAACTCGGAAAAGATCTCCGACGACATCACCGGAATCGTCAAAGGCAAACTCGCCGCTGAGAAGTGGAATGGCAAGAAGGTAGACTTATGGGTGAAGGACATCATCGAGATTAGCCTCAAGTACCTGTCGGAGATGAAGAAGCCATTTAAGTTTGTCGTCACGTGCGTGATTATGCAGAGGAACGGCGGTGGTCTGTCTACCGGGTTCATTGGCTTGTGGGACAATACGAAGGATGGTGTGGTGAATGTACCGTGGGATAATGAAACGATGCACGTGATCACCACTGTGTACTTCCTCAAGCTCGATTAGAGGAGCGAGAAAGAGAAAAGGAACGACGTGTCGAGTTCGAGTACTCACACAGAGCGTCATGGCAGGAGTTCACCAATGAGTGCGAGCATGTGTGTGAGGGGAAAAAAAAGAAACACAGAATTGACACAAGAATGAGAGTAGAGGTGCGGGGACGTATGTACAGAAATTTTGTTTTCGCGTGACGTGTTGTCATTCTCCTTTGCCTCCATTCCAGTTCCTCCTGAGGAAGACGCACACATTGCCGATGCTTGGTAGAGAAATATTGTGTTGGCATGATTGCCCTCTTCTGGGAGGTTATCACAATGTGGGGGTAAGGAAAAAAAAAGGACAACCGAAGCGCGTGGCTCTTCCACTCCCCTCCCTCCATCTCTCGCTCTTCGTTAGCGCCCCCCTAATCTTTTCTCACACTTTCCACTTTTTTTCTGTTGTTCTCCTTCACACGGCCTCATGAGAGTGTTGTTGTGTGTGTGTGAATGTGTATCTTGAACAAAAAGGTTTATGCCGCTAACACGAATAAAGTGAGTCTGCTTTCTTTGTGCTCGCATTGGCTCGTTTTTCGTCAGTTGTCCTTCAAAAAATAAAAGTGCAAGTTGAACGGTTTTGTTGATGTTTGGTGCTGCACGGAGAATATCCTCGTCGTCTTCCTTGAGGCGGCGAGTGCCCACTACTGTGGGTAGAGGAGCATTTCCTACCATGACTTTGAACTCTGCAGGAGGAGAAAAGGAGGAGCTCTCTTGTGCCTTCTTCTTCGTCTCGTGCAGCATGGCCACTTCGTGCCGTCGTGCGTCGTCGTCGACGTCATCAACTGCTGCAGCTTCTGCAGCGCCGATGTCTTCGGCGTCTGCCACAACAAAAAGCTGGAACAACAATGATCTTCTTTTTTCGTCACTCGGATCATCATCATCATCGCAGCAGAATCTTCTACCATCTGAAACGCAGCTTTTTGACGTTTGCCGAGCAGAGCTGCGGGCAGAGGAGTTGAGGGATGCAGTGGAGGGTGTGCCAGCCATTGCACCGATGGTGCCCCCTGGGTGGTCCATGGAGCCTCGTAGCACTAATTCAAATTATTTTGTGCTGACGCGTCATCCGCCCAGACAACGAGGGACGAAGGCCTCCTCCTCCTCGCCGACCGAAGATGAAGATGAGGGTACTGTCATGTCAAGCCACCGTAAGTTCCGCAGTAGGCAACAAGAAGAGATCGAACGCATGGAACGAGACCTCCTCGCGAGACGAGCCTCCACATCCTCGTCGTCACAACAAAAAAAACAACAGCAACAACAAGCGGCACTACGTCTCCTTCCTGTTGCACCGAGTGTGCAGATCTTCTGCCCCATGAGAACAATTGACCCATCTCTACACGACTCCTCAGTAGACTTATGCGAGTGGACCGGATTCGATGTTCTTGTTAGAAAACAAGGAGGAGTAGGAGGCGGAGGTGCTGGCGTTGCAGAGCCGGCGCGCTCGACAGATGTGATCATGTTCTCAATGGCATCGGTGAACAGTGAGTTGCGTCTTCGAAGCGTTCAAGTTGTGTCACCCAACCAGGCGAAAACGGCAATATCAGTTTCGAGACATATTTCAGACAGCCCCGGAAGAGAGTCCACTGTATTTGCCACGTCTCCTGCGGCTGCTCTGGAAGTCGTAACGGCGTTCGACTTAACGGGAGAGTACTACCGCGATACACAGCTGTACAAAGGTCCTCTGTTATCAGAGCTCAGCAAACCCATGCAGGAGGAGCTGCGAAACTACGTGCATAACGCGCTTGGGGTGACGGCCGAGGTGCGAGAATTTATTGCCCAGATGTTGTTTGTCTTGGAGCAAGAGGCGTACACTGCGTGGTTGGCGCAGATTGGCCATTTCTGTTCGCGAAAGTGATCTGTGGTGTGTGTGTGTGTGTGTGTGCGTGTGTGTGAAAACGATGAAAGTTGAAACACGCTTTGTACACTCACAAACGGACTCATTGTTGTTGTTTTCGGTTTCGTTTGAGAATTCTTTTGTTACGTTGTCTGACAAGTTTTTTGAAAGCCTACTAGTTAGTTGGGTACTCTTCTTTTTTTTCTTTCCATCGTCTTTTCAACAGAATTAGTGAGCGTTTCAGAAACACTTGAGTTTCTTTTTTTTCCTAGAACAACAATCCCCTTCCACGATCATGTCATCTATCCAGCATCACCTCTCTGAAGAGGAGCTCGCCGAGTTTCGTGAAATCTTCGACCTTGTCGACGAGGATAAGGGAGGCAGCATTAGCCGTGCAGAATTGAAGAAGCTGATGATCACCCTTCGCCTAAAACCCACCGAAGAGGAGCTCGATGCAATGATGAAGGAAGTCGATAGCGACGGTTCCGGCGATATTGACTTCAACGAGTTCGTCACCGTCATGTCGCGGCGCGTGCAGGCTGATTACACCCCTGAGCAACTCCGTAGTGCGTTCAAGGTGTTTGAGACCGACACCGTGCCTCCAGGGTATGTGTCCACTGAGATATTAGAACACGCCCTTACTACGTATGGGTCGGATAAGCTAGCACCGGAGGAGGCAGCTGAGCTGTTGGCAACGGTGGATCCTGAGAGCACAGGGAAGATCAATTATATGGAGTTTATCAACATGATGAGCGGGAACTAGAAAAAAACTAGTAAACCGCCGTGTAGAGTAGAGAGAGAAAGAGGTTGTCCAACATTTCACTTTGGAGACAAGACACAAAAAGTAAACAAAACCGCACCCCGTTCACAAACATCCATGTTGTTAGTTCATCAACACAAACAAACAAAAAAAGTGCCAACATCAATCATCATTGCCGCGCAATTTCTTCGCTGTCCCTCGCATTAAATTTCGTCTTGGTTTTCTCCTTCGGGAACAAAAAAACAAGAAAGAAGAGTACCAACCCAATATAATAATTTTGCTATCCCTGTGTGTATTTTTTCTATGCCAGTCTCTCTCTTTGCTCAAAAGTTGGGCACAGGCACCAACGCTGCTCGTCGTTGCTCCGACATCGCCATCTCTCACGGCTTCCTCGGGAGCTGCAACAACTGGGCGACTGTGGGCAAGAAGTTAACCAACCACCCCCTGGTGGCGGAGAGGCTTCGACATGCGTATGCCCTAGACATGCGTAACCACGGCCGCTCCCCACATACACCGAAGCACTCGAATGCGTTGATGGCGTCGGATCTTGATTTGTTTATTGCGAATAGAATGGTCAATACTTCAGCGACGGCCGAGGTAAGCGATGATGATGTAAGCGGCCAACATGTGCTCATTGGCCACAGTATGGGTGGCGCAGTGACGATGAATGCGATTTATCGTCGTTGGTTTGAACGGTGGCGCAGCGAGAACTCAATCGACGCCCCTCCCGCCGCTGGCGTTGCGGATGGTGGTGCAGGAAAGAGCGAAGACGACGTGAATGTCGCCAAGGGTATCTGCGAGCAAGATAACTTTCTTGCCATGAATCTTGTCCCAGCTGCGTCTGCGGCGTTGAAGAACAAGAATAAGAATGCGGCAGCAAGCAGCAGCCACTTGAGTGCGACGGAGGAGGATGACAACAATGTGTGGTGCTTCGAAATGCCAAAAACAGTGTCCCAGTCGAAGAATCGTGTCGCAGCGGCCGTTATTGTTGACATCACACCAACCATGTCAAGCCACCGCCCAGCTACCTTCGATTCGGTTCAGGAAGACCTTAATGCAATGAAGGCGCTCGATTTGAACACGCTGCACTCCATACAGGAGGGCACAGCGTTGCTCGAGGCCCTTGGTGTGAAGAGCTCTCAAATGAGGAATTTCCTTCTCACAAATCTTGAACGAATAACGAACAATAGCAGCAGTAGTAGCAGCAGCACGATAGGAGGACAACAACAACAGCAGCCAACCTACCGCTGGAAGTGTAATCTTGGTGTCCTATGGAAAGATTTCGATAAAATTCTACTGCCCCGCGACACGTTCGATCATTCTGCGTACTCGTCCATCTTGCCGCCCCCGCCATGCCCGATGCCGGTGCTGTTTGTGTTTGGTGAAAAGTCCCCATACTACAACAATCGTACGGAGAGAGAAAAGATCCACAAATACTTCTCCAACGCGGAGGTGGTCGTGATTCCAGACGCTGGGCACTTTGTGCACTACGAAAAGATGGATGCGTTTGTGGAGCAGGTGGCGCCGTTTGTGTACGAGCACATGGGGATCTAAACTAACAGCTCACATGTGAGGAAGTGTTGTTTTGCCTCCCATCGTCAACAGAGTCAGTTGTGTGCGCTGCAGGTTGTTGGGTGTGCGATGATCCATCCGAGATGACTCTCTCTCTCTCTCTCTCTGTGTCTGCTAGAACTTTTTTTTTTTTTTTTGATGAAGTGAATTATTGAGGCGGTATGACGTGGAAGTGGCGTGACGACCTCGAAGTTGCCAACCAGCGACCCAACGAGAGAGATGACATAGTGTTTTTTTTTCTTGTTGTTTTTCTTTCGCCGCAATAAGCGATGGAAACATTGAGTGCTCACACTACTCTAAACTGCATATCCCCTCCTCCCCAATTGCCGCATAGATATTTTTTCCCGCTGGTTCTCTCAACGGAGCAAAAAAAGTTGAGAGTTCCGGAAATTCTTTTGCGCTTTTATGTTTGTTTTCAATGTTCTGAAAAAAACCGAAAAGATGCTTATTACATTCAAAATCAGTGTACCGCTTCGCTCTTTCTGCTTTTTGATATTTTCAAGCAATCGTAAGGACGCATGTTACACACAGGCGCCACTACATCGTCTCGTATCGAAACAAACACCACAAACCGATGAGCTCCAACTTATCCGTTCTTTTACAACCAAACTCTGCCATCAACTCCGTTGCGTTCAGCCCCGACGGCAAACTGCTAGCAACGGGCAGCAATGATTCTGCGACGAAGTTGTGGCGCGTTGCTGATGGTATGTGCACCGTGGCTCTTGCTGGCCACACCGGCGCAGTAAATTCTGTTGCGTTTAGTCCCGATGGCACGCTGCTCGCGACGGGCAGCGAAGACAACACGATGAAGCTGTGGCGCGTTGCTGACGGTGTGTGCACCGCAACCCTTGCTGGCCACAGTGCCACCGTGAGGTGCGTTGCGTTCAGTCCCGACGGCACAATGCTTGCGACGGGTGGTGAGGACAAGACGATAAAGCTGTGGCGCGTTGCTGACGGTGCGTTCACCGCAACCCTTGCTGGCCACAATGACTTCGTGATGTCTGTTGCTTTCAGTCCCGACGGCACGCTGCTCGCGACGGGTAGTGAGGACAAGACAATAAAGCTGTGCCGCGTTGCTGACGGTGTGTGCATTGCGACCCTTGCTGGCCACATCGCGGCTGTGGCGTTTGTTGTCTTCAATGCAGACGGCACAATGTTTGCATCAGTAGGGGCAGATGGCCTTTGGTTAGTTTGGAATGTGAACTCAAACATGCCATTGTGTTCCAAGAAACTTCTTGACGTGAACGTTGATGATGTAGTGTTCGTTAAGTGTGACAGCCAGTGTTGTGTCCTTGAGTATTGTTGTGATCGAAACCCGACGAAGCTGCGTGCTGAGTTTCAGTGGACTACGCAGAAGAACGATGATACGAATCCGAACGCATCTGTTCCGTTTTTTCCGCATGTTTTCTTGGAGGACGTAGCTGTTGGGAGCGTCATTGCCGGAGGCTCGTCGTGTGTGTTGTACAACTGTACTTGGCGTGGAAGAAACTACGCACTGAAAAGGTACTACCCGTACGTTATTCGTCAAATTGCACGCGAAATCGCTATTGCGCCATATCTGCAGCACCCCAACATTGTACGCGTGGTGGCCATTGTTGACTCTTCCGATGGTGATGCTCAAACTGTGGGACTGTTGATGGAACTGACGTCGGATTCGCTAGCAGTTGTGTTAGCATCACCTTCACGCCCCCCTCAAGCAACGATATTGCGGTGGCTGCACGAGGCTGCTCAAGGCATCGAGTACGCGCATCAATGCAGGGTGGTGCATAGCGACATCAAGCCGGAGAACATTATGACTGTTGTCAATGAGCAGCAGCACGGTGGCCAAAGTGACGGACTTCGCTTCGGCGAGCATTTTATCCACTCTTGGCACTTTAACAGTACGTGGAACGCCGATGTTCATTGCGCCTGAGTACGCCGCTGGTGACACTGGTCCAACGAAGGCCTCTGACGTGTTCAGCTTCGGAATGACGATGTGGTGCGCACTGGTGCCCCCAGGCACTGACCACGGTCTTGGTAGAATTGATCTTCAAGTGTGCCGAGCGCTAGACAAAGGTCGTCGACCACCGGTGGCAGCACTCGATCCGTTGCATGCGCACCTTATTGAGCGGTGCTGGGCAGAAGAGCCATCGCAGCGACCAAGCATGATTGAGGTTGAAGAGGCTTTGCGCAACTTGGTTGGGACCTCAGCGCAACCACGATCGAGTCCCTCATCGCAGTTGTGGACGACCCTGCTTCAGTCGTATCGTATGGAATCTGCATTGGCAGCTTTGCAGTACCGCCCAGTGGGACGAATCTTCTTCTCAGATGATATTGTCGATACGACCAACCCTTGTTATCGATTTGTTGCCGGGATGGCTGGCTCCTTGTCGACCAAAGTGCGGCGGGTTGTCATGGTGGGCGTTGATACTCAAACGGTTATCTCTTTTGATACTCTCCACGCAACTGAATTGGACAGTCGTTCCGTCAACCCTGCCCTAAGCGAGAAGAACCCTACGGATGCTGCTTCAGTGGCGGGCCTTAACCGTTTGATGCAATCCTTCATTCCCGTCGACACTGCACCGGGCGAGCCACTGCCGTCTGCTCGCTTGCTTTTTGCGTGGCATGGAACAAAGCCAGACAAGATTGCCGCTGTGTGTCGAGACGGCCCCAGATCGCTGCGGACAACGGACTGCGGATACTTCGGTGCTGGATCGTACTTTGCCCTCGAGGCCGCGTATGCTTTGCGCTACAGTCGTCCGGAGCCCGCCACCGGTGCTTGCGCCGTGATCCTGTACTTAATTTCTGTATCCCAAGTGAGGGTGATCACGCCGGAAAGGGATTATCGCAGGGTAGAAGACGACAACACTCCACATCTGCACGGCTTTAGTCGGTACTATTTGGGCAATAGGGACACCAATATGGCCCTTGCCCCTGGCTGCGATGCGCATTTCATTCCGGTGAAGGAATGCGGGTGTGTGCACCCACTCACTGGGCATGTCATCCCTCGTAATGTTCAGTATCAAGCCGTAGATGAGTCATCTGGTGAAGCGGAAGCGCATGAGATTGTGATTGGAAGCCATCATCGGTGCATCCCGATAGCCATTGTGTACTTTGGAATGGAGGAAATTTAGTTTTATGCGTGATAAAATAGATGCACCACTCGTGTCGGTTTTTTTTGTTTAGAGTTGCAAGTATGATTTTTTTTTGCCTCTGCATGCCTGTGGCTGTGCTTGCATTGAAGTGCTTCTCGCTGTCGTTCGAGAAAGGAAAAATAAAAAGAAAAAAAAGAGAAAAAAACACACATGACGGACTCCGAATCTGACTTTACCGCTGTCTCGCGCGATCCTCGCCGCCGCATCATGAACTTAATTTACTGTACGCAAGGCACTGCCAACGAAACCTTCTCCATTCGTGAAATTGCCTCGATGCTCGGCGTCGAGCACAATGTCGTGATCCGCGAGGTAGAACATATTCCCCAGTTGTTCTTCTCTTTTTTTTTTTTTGTGCGTCTTCGTGGACCACAAGACTTTGACCACTCCATGAACGCTGGTGGTGGCGTTGGCGGTGGTGTTGGTGGCGCATCTGGTGCATCTGGTGCCACTCATCATGCTGTTGGTGGTAGCTCTCTTGGTGCATCAGCTGTGGCGGGAGGTGGCCCTTCTGGCGCCCTTCTCCTGGAACGTGGGGTTGGTGCTGGTGGAGTGGGCGGAGGAGGTGGCCACATGGGATTCCATAGCGGACCACGCGCCCTCCCATGGGAACAAATCGACGCGGTGGCCGCCGTCAAGAAGGTCAAACATCGCCGTCCGTTAGGTAAATCGACCGACATCCGAGCCGTCGTGCCTGATGCTACAAAAGGTCGTGTTGGCTACGTCTGCGTGGCGGACGAGTTCGATTTGGAGGAGCTGGAGAAGTACTACGCAGAGCAGGGGTACTACACCAAGTGTGACTACGACGTGCTGCATATTCGCTTTTCTGATAAGGAAATGCAGAAGCAACAAACGAATACCTCCGGCGGAGTAAATGCAAGTGGCACGACTGCTGCTGCAACTGCTACCAGTGGTGCGAAGCACAGCAGCAGCAGCAATACGATTCATACCGCCAAGACGCCGCTGGTGGGCGCGGCCGTCACCACTACAACACAAGGCGGCAGCTCGCGTATGTCAAGCAGGTTCGAATCCCCCATGATGCCAATGTCATCAATCACCACCAACTCCTCGTCTGTAGGTGGAGGATTAGATTCCCAGCAGAACTCCCCAGTTCCAGGAGGAGGCTCAATGGCGTCACCTCCAACGTCAACGACCACTGCAAAGAAGCATGGTTTTGATCTGTTTGTCTTCCAGTACGGTGCAATTGTGTGGTGGGGATTTGACCAGAAGTATTTTAAAATTGTGGAGCAGGATTTCATGTTTCCGTCCAGCAAGATTCAAAAATACCTCGTCAATCGCTACCGAACGCAAACCATCAACGAAATTTATCCCGTGTGGTGCACCTACTCGCTCGAACGAAAAGACACTCTCGAGCCTGATGATGATTTCAAAGACAGACTTCTGTTTGACCATTTCTTGATTCCCTTTTCGGTTGCGGATTTGGATTCGTCGTCTATCAGCATGTTGTGTGCAAGCCACGCATTGGCACAAAGCGCGAAGATTGATTACTTGGAAATTAAAATTCAAGATTTGACGCAAAGCTGCAAACCGCTGCCTCGCGAACTGAAGGAGTATGGTCGCGTGACGATCACCGAGCGAAGACTGCTTCAACTTCGAGGCGAAGTATTGAGTTATCGGTTAATGCTCAAGTCTGGCTCTGATCTGCTCGACGAGCCGGAGCTGTTCTGGCAGAACGCGTACCTCAAGCCTATTTTTCAAGCCACGAAAGAGTGCTTTGAAATCACCGAACGTGTTCGTGCGCTGGATACAAAACTAGACGCGGCCAATGAAATCTTGTCGATGATCGCGGATCAATTTACTGAGAGACATGGCGCGAGGCTTGAGTGGATTGTGATTTCGTTGGTGCTAGTGGAGGTGATTATCGGTGTGCTGGAGCTACTCCTGGACATCAAGCCCTGGGTGACGTAGCTACCACCATCATCATCACAAGGAGGAGGGAGGAGAAAAGAGTCTTAAACAAAAGGACACACTATCAAAAGAGTTTCTCTGAAAACAGTGTTATGTTTGTGCGGTGGCTTTGAGGAAAAAAAAAAAACCGAATTGCCAGCGCAGCAAAATGCAACAAGCTAGTATCGGGAATCTTGACTTTGCTTTTCGCTGCATTTGCGTTCTCCCACTGTGTTCACTAGTTTTCTAAATTGTGCGCAACAACAAAAAAAAGTTTCGAAAAGAATAAATGATCATCCCAGTTCGATGCTTCACGTGCGGAAAAGTGATTGCCGATATCTATGAAACCTACCTAGACCTCCAACGCGAGGGTGCCGATGAAGAAAAGGCTCTTGACGCGCTTGGCCTTACGCGATTCTGCTGCCGTCGTATGCTGCTGACCCATGTCGACTTTAGCGACACGCTGCAAAAGTTTAACCCCGCCGATCATGCACACGTATTACAGATTCATGAACGCAGACAGTGATGCTGTTGTTGGTGAGGAGTGAGGGGATGTGGAGCAGTTGTTGAAAATTTGAGTTTCTCTTAACCAAAAAAACCCCAAACAAGGACAACATAAACTAGTTACCGCTCTCTTGTTTACGCTGACACACATAAACCAAATTTTCAAATTTTCTTTTCTTTTCTCTCATCTAAAGTCGATAGGTCCGTCCGCCATTTGTTGGTGAGGAAACAACAACATAGACTTACTACACCAATTTGTCAAACACACAGTGGAAGTACACACAAACTTTCCACACCCACACACAATACGCGCTAGGACCCACCGACACTTCTCGATTTCTTCCATAAAATAAATAAATATGGAAGGCCGTGTTCGTGCTGACCCTCGCCGCACCATCGGCAACGCCAACGCCCTTGCTACAGGACAACCAGTACCCACATTCACCACCATATCCGACGCAACGCTTGCGCGGTACCAGGACATCGCGAACAACGGTGCGCAACTAGCCCACGACGCCCTCCTGGAAGATCGTAGGGAGAAGCTAGAAGTGTCCAAGGCACGAGTGAACACATGGGGCGACACACTTCAGGCGAAGAGGAAGCAGTACGTCACCGACAGATCGAATCGACTGGAAGCCGATGAGCTTCGACGACAGCGCATTGACGCGGAGGAGACCGAGTTCCGCGAGGCGAACCGGCAACAACGCTTGCAAGAAAGCAATCAGCAATTGTTCTTACGTGACGAGCGAGGTCGACTAATGAAGTCTGCCGTGTTAGCCAATGAAGTTCGTCAAACGCAAGAGTGGCAAATGTCCATCCAAGCCGAGAAAAAGGCCGTCGTCGACGAAGAAACACGCGATTACGCTGCGGCGGTCAAACGCGCCGCGGCAAAAGAAATCGAAGAGAAGCAGATTGCTGCCCAACTTGTCAAAGATAAGATGTTGAAGGTCAAACAGGATCAGTATGCGATGTTGGAGCAGGCGATGGATCAACGCCGAGCAGAAAACAGGAAACTAGTGCTCGACGGTGAGGAAATTCGACGCGCTGCGGAGGCTGAAGCGCTCGAGAACAGTGCGCGCCGAGAGCAACGCCGCCAGAACGAAAAGAACCTTAAGGAGGATCAGGCCAAGCAGATCTCCCCACGATATTCACCGCGCCAAAAGTTGCAGCAAACCACCATCTCGCCCAATAGCATCGACGGATCCATCTTGAAATATCAAGCGCACAAAGAGTCTCAAGCTGCAATGCTTGCTGAGCTCGCGCGATCCCGCCAAGAGCGCCACGATACGCTGGTGCAGCAAGCAACCGCATCACTATCCTCCGTCACTGGCGCCAACAAGAAGGACGCAACGGTTGAACGCTTCGCCACCGCTCCGTCCATCTCTCATCGTCTCATTGAGGATAGCAACCTGAGGGAGCTGACGATTGCACAACACAAACGCGAGGTCACCGCGGCCCCGTCCCCGAGAACGATGCGCAGCACTCTCGGCATGTCCGTGGACACTGCTGTCGAGAGGAACTACAATGAACTTCGGTCCCCGCGACACCGCGAGCGGTTGGATCAACAAATCGCAATGCTCGACCGATTCGACCAGGAGCAGAAGATGGCGCAGCGCCAAGATGCCCAGTATTTAGCGATGATCCACCAAATGCAAGCAGCAGAGAAGAAGTACCAAAAAACCATCGACAAGGATGCGGACATTCAAGACGCGCTTAGTCGACGAGCAGGAGTGGAGGCAGAGGACGCACTGTTTCGTGAGTTTGTGGAAGCTCACTTGCCGGAGAATTTGACGCCACGGTTGGCCAAGACGGCCCGCGGGCAGATGACCACTGGTGGAAAGTTCACTGGGCGGCATGTGTACAACAGTGGGGAGTGAACACACAGCACAGCAAAGAAGAAATGAGAGAACAAATGGAATGTACAAAACCAAAAAAAATTGAAGAAAAGAGCCCGCCTTTTTTTTGAATGTGCACAATAGCAACAACAACTACAACAACAACAACAAAAAAAAAAGACGACAAGAAAGAAAGGAGGGTGCCGAGGCCCTCACAAAAGAGGCCCAAGTATGTGTTCAACTGTCATGTTTTTATTTTCTAAAGAAAAACGAACTCAATGGACCAAAAATAAACCCTTTCTTTGAGTGTCATTGTTTTTTTTATGTTTAAACATTTCCTCACTCACACATAGGTTGCGGACAATTTCACTCAAAGAAATAGTGAAAGCACTTATTTTCATCGTGCAAAGTGTCCCATAGTAGAAGAGGAAAAAAAAAAAGGAGAGTGTAGACCCACATCATCATTGGCGGCAAACAACAAAAAAAGTGGGAAGCCAAATAGATTTAACTTTTTTTAGTGATATTGAGATGATTCAGTCTCCAACGTCACTAATTCCCCAACCTCCACGTGCAGCTCCACCGCCCGCAGCTGTATTATCATCGTCACAACATCTTCAACAGCAACAACAGCAACAAGGTCACTTGTTGATGGCACCCTCGTTGATAAGCACCCCCGCCGATACGACACTGCAGTCCTCTGGCACCGCGCCGCCCTCGCCCGCGAGTCCAGCCATGTGGCCGTTCGACTCTGCATCACCAGGAAGTATTCCGGTGGTTCAATCCATGCACTACCCAGAGGACGTGACGACAAGTGGCGGAATGTACAGCGGAGGGACCGGGACTGGGACGTCGTTTTCCACCCACCACCGGGGTAGTGCAGCAAGCGGAGGAGTAGGAGGCGGCAGCATGACGATAGGAGGGGTAATGATCGGTGGACTTTCGGTGAGTGAGCAAATGCAACAACGCCGAGCGTCAACCGAATCGAGAAATAGCGCCGCCAGCACCAGTGGGACGAGGACGAGCGCGATGATGTCTCCAGGACATCCGCAACACCTCGGCGATGATGTTGGTGGCGGCGGCAACATCCCAGGCGCCGATTAGAGCTACGCCACTCGTGCCTTCAACAACCAAGGCAGCTCCATCTCCATCTCACTGCCACCGCAGCAACAACATCAGCCTCGCGGTATGACGATGGTCTTGCCGAACTTAGACGGAGGTGGCAGCGGTGATGTCGGAAGATCCGCCAGCGGTTCGAATTGGCAGCAACAACAAAACAACAACAACGGCGCACCGATGGTGACGATGATGCCGAGCATCGTGTCCGCTGCTAATTTATTAGTTCGACAGTCGTCAGCTGGGAGAATGGGCTCAGGAACCAACAATTCAAATCTTGGCGCGTCAATGATGGGAGGCGCTGGCGGTTCCGCATCTGGTGCGGCATCTGCGGCTGCGAGAATGCGCACCAACAAACTTCGAGCTAAAGTTTCAACCGGTAATTTATTGAAACTCCGAGCTGGTAATGAGACCTCCAACAGCAACAACAGCAACATTGTTGCATCAACGCCCAGTCCGTACGTTGATACCCCCCTCGTTGGAGGGTCGAAGTTTGGCAACGCCGCAGCGATGGCGATGACAATGTTGGGGCAGTCCACCATGCTCACTACATCCATTGCGTTAGCGTCTTCCACCCCAAAAGAAGGAGTCCTTGATATGCCCCCGCCGTCATGGTCTGCAGCAGCAGCCAATAACAACACCAGCAATATGACATTAGCGAGCCCGACACTAGCCCACAACAACAACAACAACAACAACAACACTAGCAATAGTAACAACAACAACAACAACGGCAATCCGGCGACGACGCTAGGGAGAATATCGAGCAACCTCAGTTCCTTCAGCGCCCACTTGGGCAGCAATCACGGCGCCCATCAGGCAGGTGGTGCCGGAAACACGATGCCTCCAGTTCGCATCTCCTCGTCCGGTCATCTCCAGGGAGGAGGAGGTGGACACGCGGCGGCAGGTGCAGGCCCCCTCAATGATGACGACACTTTCACAGGTGACAACGCATCGATTAGCGTTAGCTTTCAAGCGTCACACGGAGGTTTGCATGGAGGAGGTGGCGCTGCGGCGGCAGCACCTCGGCAAGCGTTCGTGCAGCACACCGCATCTGGCCAGCGGATATTGCAGAATCTTAGTTACGAAGAGCGTCTTCGCATGCAAGCCGTCTTTGACCGGTACGATACGAAAGGCACGGGCTCCATAGAAAACTCTACCTTGGTGAAATTATTATCAGAGATTGGCCACCCGATGCCAGCATCCCAGGCGCTCGAACTTCTGCGTCAAGTCGACTCGAACCAAAACGGTCTGATGGAGTTTGAAGAGCTTCTTCAGCTGGTGATTATTTTCAAAAGTGTTGCACAATTTCGGATGGACACGACCACTCCGAGCGGTAGCAGCGACCACCACTGGAGTGGCAGTGGGGCATCAGGAAAACAATTTGATGGTGGTGCTGGTGGCGGTACCAGCGACGAAAGAGATGATTTCGCGGATATTCCTGGTGGTGCAAAAGCAACCTCCACTCAATATCACATCTCCAAAGCAATGAACAAGTTCAAAGCCATTCTCCCAGACTCGGCGCTGTGGAAGTGGACGTGGGAAATTACGATTCTCGTCACCTACATGTACATCTTCGCAAGCGTGACGTCCATGCACATGCGCGACGATACGGTTGACATTTGGAACCAGGCGGATTACTTTTACTGGTCCGACATTGGCATCACCGCGATCCTACTTGGTGAGATGATCATGTCGTGCTTCGTGTCGTTTCAAGGCAGGAATGGGGCGTGGGTCGAAGACTTTAGCGTCATCACAATGAACTACCTCGGAACATGGTTCATCCCAGATATGATTTCTCTCCTACCACTGAGATGCTTTGTGCCCGACAGGGCGCACGAATTGACCACGCTCATGATTGTGTTGGCCCATTTCCGTCTTGCGCGTTTCCCGCGATTGTACTTCACGAGCTTCTTGAACTCGAACCAAGTCGGTATGACCAGAGAGTACATTGGTTTCTACTTTGTCTTTGCGCCACTCGCCAAGCAGTTGGCCGCGCTGCTGTGCGCCATCCACTTGTACGCTGTCATTTGGATGAGAATTTTAGACGACACCCAAAACTACGCCACCGGGATTTACATTACCATGTATTATTTCAGCGCGGTAGGCTACGGTGGCTTCGAAACGACGACTGCTTCCAGTGAATGGTGGTCGAATATCTGTTGCCTCTCTGCCCTGTTTATCAACGCTGCTGTGGTCGGGAATGTCGTTAGTATTATGAACCAGGCGGATGTGGAGGGGTCGCGACAGAACCGACTGGTCGAAACACAAGCCGTGTTGCAATTCTTTGACGTCCCCACCGCGCTGCAAGAGGAAATTCTACAATTTCAGAATTACGTCCTACAAAAAGATATTCAAACGGCGCATCGCGGGTTGATGGACAGCCTCCCCGCAGAGATTCGCGCGAATTTGCAACTGCAACTCCAACTTCATGTCTTGTACGGCGTCCCACTATTCCGCACCGCGCATCAGACAGTCAAGATTGCGCTCGTGCAGCAATTCGCCTCCGTCATCTGCTGCCCAGAGGAGTACCTGGTGGTATCCGGTGAGGACGCTATGGATATTATTTTCATTTCGTACGGGTTTATTGATCTTGTGGACTGCAACGGCGTCTACGTCACCACACTCCGGAATGGGCATTCATTTGGAGAAGCTTTGATGTTTGCACCCCGAGAGGCCCCAGTGATTCATGAAATGAGTGCCAAGTCACTTGGCTACTCAGAATTGTTGGTGCTTGGCATCGAAGGCTTATGGGCGGTGTCGGACATGTTCCCTGCCTTTGCTCGAGATATCGCGGAGTATGGAAGAGATATGCAGCTCGGTGTGGATGCACCGGTTGTAGCCCCGGATTGTGTCCCTGTCACCGCGTCTGCCGCGTTCGAGCCAACCGCGGGAGGGAGAGGCGATGCGCGACGTGGAAGTAAAATCGAACTCCGTGGAGGGGAAGATGACGATGACGACATCGAGATGATGCACCAGCACCACCGTGATGATGAGGGTGTTGGATTCTTCGTTGGACCAAACGCTCACTCAGGAAGCGGCGATGAAAAAGACATGACAACAGACTTCGGAGCTGCCCACGGCATCGTGCAGCCCACAGGTGGTGGTAGGACGACGCCGTCAAACAACAACATCAACAGTGCTAGTGAATTCCGAAGGATCTCTTCCGGTGCTCAAGGCAACAGGCGCCGCCAGAGCAGTGTTGCGTTTGCTCCCTCAGGTTCATCTGGCGGCGGCTCACCAGAAGAGCGCAAACGCCGTCGGAGTAGCGCAGGAACAATGTCACCAGAGCATGACAAAGAGGAGCTACTCACCAAGCGAACCTCATCGCTGGCAGAGAGCATCAAAAACTTTTTTACGTTGGATGGGTCCGTCAAAGGTAACTTCGACAATGCGGCATCGCCAAAATCTCACGCCCGGACCGGCGTTCTGCGCCCCTTTCGTGTCAATGCCGAGGGGGAGGTCGCATTTCTGCTCGGCATCGCTGGGAGCATTAGAGCCACATCCGACGCGTCCACGATGGCGATGGCGCAGAGCGTCATGATGAACGGCAGCACGTCGGGCAACAGCCTCAAAACGTCTTCACTGACCACCACAGCACGCGTCACTCCTGGCTTTCCTGTTGAGGGCAGTATTGGGCTGTCGACCTCCACCGACACCGGCGCTGCAACCACAGCAGCTCAACAACAACAACTGCGCATTCAGCAGGCACTCATCAAAGAAAATATCACCGCGACCGCCACTGCATCGTCGGATGCAGCAGCAACAGCATTCACAACATCGTCGACATCACCTCCCTCGTCAAATGTCTCCCCTGGTCAGCATCACGGCAACAACAACAACCTCACCGTTGTCATTGGTGGTCTTCACTGTTCGCTCGCCGACAACTCAATGATTCAAAGCGGCGGCAGCGCGGCAAAGATCTCTCCCCCCTCGTCTTCCTCCAACAATGCTCCTCATCCCGTGTTGCCCACCCCGCGCACCAGCAACGGAGGTGGAAGCGTGACCACCGGTGGTGGTGGTGGTGGTGGTGCGCCACTTCTTCGTCGGCTTACTGTTCTGACGAGTGAAGAGGAGATGCCACCACATTCCCATAGCCACACGGTCACGCCCCTTGTAGTGTCGGGAGCGAGCACCGGGTTCTTTTTTGGAACCGGTGGCGGCCCTGCGGTTGCGGGGACTAGCAACGCTCCCCATGGGAAACTGCAAACCCGACGTGGGACGGTGGTGGAGTCGAGTGGTGTTGGTGTTGCGCAGACACCGCGCACAGGCCTTGCCGGTGTGATCGGCCCAAATAATGCTACCGCAACCAGCGCCATCGCTCAAGCACCAACAAAGCATCAGCATCATCACGGTCAGCAACAAGGCGCCCTTTCAGCACACCGTCAACAAAAAGCCGCTGCCGTTGGCGTGTTCCCAACGATTTACACGTCAACGCACGGAGATGACAACGACCATAGCAGTCCAGTCGGTACGGGTGAAGTACCGTTCATAAAGATATCAGGACAGCGAAGCCAAAGCCAACAGCCACAAGACCAACAACCACCTCAGGTTGTCGTGACTGCAACGAGCAACAGTTCCGATGAAGTATTCCGTGAGGCGGATCGTCAACGCCGTCAACGAAAAAAGAATCAGTCAGGAGATGACGTTGGAAGCACAACGGGCGACGATGACGATGTCGTAAAGAGCCCGTTGTTGCTTGGTGCAGAGGGCCAACAAGGAGGGCACGAAGCAACAGAAGGCGACGATGAATCAGATGACTGGAAGGAGGTTCGTGCGGACGCAGCAGTGACAGAGAGCCGCGACAAAGCGATGAGGAGGCGACGAGCGAAGAAATCAGAAAAAGGAACATCTCATCACGCATTTGACGACGATGACGAGAGTCACGAGACAAGTTCGATTAGCACAGCAGGAGGCATCGCCAAGAAGCCCATCATCGCCTGGCATGCACACGGAGGAGGATCAGCAGGGGATGCAACGTCTCCGCGTGCAGCCGATGCGACCACCACCACCAACACGCATGCATCACGCCTGCACTCTCTGCCACACGGAGTAGCCGCAGGTCGAGTAGCAACAATTGTCGCTAACGGTGGTCGATCACCAAATTCCCAGGAGGGAACTGCGCAACAACCACCGCTGATGATTCCCCCTGTTGGAGGCAATGGCGGGGGAGTGATGCATCAACTATTCCTAGGAGGTGGTGCTGCTGCTGGTACCCCGCATCACTACCATCACACCCTGGCGCAGCAGCATCATGTAGGAGGAGGAGGAGTGGTCCCCTTCCTCGACGATCCGTGTAACATTCACATGACAAACGAGGAGTGGCAATTACTCGTCAGTGAAGTCACTGCGCTGTTAAAGCTTGTGGACCAAGCGTCGGACAGACTCACGTCGTTGACGTCGCCTCACTCCCCGCCAAATAGCAGCAGTACGATCACGTCAGCGACCGGTGGTGGTGGTGGCGGGGACGGTTTAGTGCAGGAGAACAGTCATTCACTCTACAGCCCCGCAGCCACCAACACACCGCATCACTCCCCGCACACTGGGCCTTACAAGCCACCCACAAGGACGACGATCCTGCCCATAGTGACAAGTATGAGCGGGGGTGATGGAGATCTTGTGTTAGCATTCCACTCCCCACCAACACCCACAAGGGGGGAACATGACGAGTCGGTCTCTTACAAAAAATCGAAGCGAGAGGACTCAGACAACTTGTCTGCGACAGCAAAACCGCTTGAAGCCCCTGTGCCACAGCAAGCTATCCAGCCAAGAGATGAAGACATCGTGAGAGCCATGTCTAGCGGTAGCGATGACGATTCGTAAGAAACAACAAAATGAAAGAAAAAGTAGCACCGCGGCGAAGTTTCTACGAAAAAAGAAGAAATTATAGCACTTTACTCCTCCTGCAATCCCCCAAGCTAAAAGTAGCATAGGCGAACACCGACAAGGTGGTAACAGAGTTAAATAGTTGCAGTCTGTGCCTTTCTCTTAAAAGTAGTGAAATCACAAAGAGCAATGTTTTGAGGGGCGTGCGTGCGTGTTGATTAGAGAGATATTTTGTGTTGTCTAGGGGGGCACCACAGATGGGGGGCACCACGCACTTGAAAACTTGAAAAAAGTAAAGTGCAAGAGTGTTAAAAAAAACGCACAAAAAAGAGGGGTAAGTCAATGTAAAAAGAACAGAAAGGGGAGCGACAGAAGAACGTAAAAAAAGCAAGACATGACGACCACTAATAAAAGGTGGGTACTTGCGCACGTTGTTCTCGTTTCTAACTTGGATGGGTTGTATCATTCTCGTATACAAAGCGGAGGGGGAGACTTTGAAGTCCAAGGAATGCTTTTTTTTTTTCTTTCGCCTGCGCTTTTTTTTCTTTCGCCTGCGCTTTTTTTTTTTGTTTCGATTTCCTTTCCAATTTCTTATCATTTCAATCAAAACTCGCTGATGTGTAACATTCAGCAATGACATCCCCCTGAACGAACAGAAATGCCTGGGGGCTCCGAAGAACCTCTCACCGTCCATTTCTGGACATCACGATAGGTTTCGTTACCATCTCCGCCTTTCACTCTCACTCTCACTCTCAGAGAGAGAATAAGCAAGTTTCGTCACTCGCCCCTGCGCGCACACATAGTTTAAGGAGCGGCGGTTCAGAGGGTGTAAGGTAGCGGTGTGTGCGTGTGTGTGTGTGTGGCAAATGTGTTGTGAAAAGGGGGGTGGTTAAGGTGGGTTACGGGATTATAGAGGAAAGTGTACGCGTTCTTCTTTTAGCAAGAGCTGTTTCTCCGCGAGAAATATTGCGATCCTTGTGGGGGTACAACATATCCAAGGTTTGTTTCTGTCCTCTTTTTTTTTTGGCGTCGAAGGTCTGACAGAAAGGTCCGATCGAAAGAGAATAAAAAATAAAAAGAGATGTCAAATCGAGGCCAAATTCCGTGCGTCATGATAAGCGCTCCGGTGCTGACGTTGTCACTACAGACGGGGATGAACGTGTCCGTTCTCACAGCGCTGAACAAACGCGTCTAACCGCTGCGGGAAACCCTCCTGTGGCTGCCACCACCTGGTGGTGGTGGCCGCAACCGCAGCACAACTCATTCCAGCAACGCCTCCTCCCATAATTATCAACAACAGCAACAAGTACAACAGCAACAAGTACAACAGCAGAGGACACCGACGGTGGTGGTGGTGGTGGCCGCAACCGCAGCACAACTCATTCCAGCAACGCCTCCTCCCATAATTATCAACAGCAACAACAACAACAGCAACTACAACAACAGCAACAAGTACAACAATCGAGGCATGCACAACAATCGAGCAACATGATGACGCGAAGCATTGGTGGTGGCGGTGGTGACGGTCCTTCTCCCTTGATGAACGATGCACAGCACCAGCAACAACAACACCGTTCGCGTCGAGTTGGTAACGACCAGAACAACAACCACAACAACAACAACAACAACCGCCTTGCCCCTGCAGCAGTACCTGATTGGCTGAACGCGAATCGACGTCAAGCTGAAGGAGCCGACAATCGGCAGCACCAGCAACAGTTGCATGGTTTCAGAAACCCTTTTGCGTCGCATCAGCATCAGCATCGAGAGGATCACGAGAGTAGACATCCACACCAACAGCATCATCAACCTTCAATGGGCCGCTATGCCACCGCAATGGCACATGGAGGGGGCAACAACGCTCAGCTTCTGCAGCCTCCGCGGCCTCAACAACAACAACAAGATGCTGTGTTGGGTTTGATGGGAACTCTGGGGCGGGTAACAGCGCGCGACGATAGTCATCAAACAACAGGAAGTGGTCTCCAGGCGGGATTCTTCGCTCCTTCAAGTGCTGCTCATCATCACCACCACCACTATCTTCATCTTTCGGGCTACCAGCATCATAATCGTGGTGTCCCTCCTCGTGCCCACCGCTACGATCCCTATCATCAACTTGATGACGATGGTGAAGAAGAAGATACCCATCACGTAAGGTTCCCTGATAGTGACGACGATGATATGCACCACTACCCAAGAAGAAACTACAACACGAGGCAGCAGTTTCATCATCACCATCACCACGCAGCAGTGCTACACCAGTTGTTTGCAGGTGGTGGTGGTGGTCACCCACGCGGCGGGGGTCGCCTTCATCAGCACCGCCAGCGACTGGTGGACCCTGATGCTATGACATACGATGAGTTGTCTACTCTATGCGACACTATTGGCAACGTGGATGTGCCTACCAAAGGTTGGGAGCACTGGGTGCTGTCCACTGAGGAGTTGTATCAAGTCAGTGAAGCCATGCGGAGCAAACAACCGAAAACAACAACAACAACATCCTCCTCGTCGGTGAAGAAGGAAGAAAGTGTGAACGAGGCCGAGGTAGAAGAGGAGGATTATGCGGTCCAGTGCTGCATCTGCTTGGAGTCGTGGGCTGCTGACCGGCCACTACCAACACCTCCAACCCCACTAGCTGGTGTGAATGACGACGAAGGTGATGATGAGGTAGAATATTTAGGTCGCCGCTCGGCCAGTGCTATGAAAACATGTCGACTGACGAGAGGCCGCGGCAGCGGAGGAATCAAGCGTGCGCTGCTCAGTATCTAAATACGAAGCACGTGTGCCCTGTGTGCCGACAGGATCTCAATGAGTTCTCATCGCAGCAGCGTCGTGCCTTTGAAAAGGTTGCAGGAGGAGGTGCAACATCAGCAGCAGAAGCTCACAACGCACACAATGGTAATGGTGGTCCACGGCAGCCAGCCGTCGTGACCACCGCTGAGTCGCGTCAGGGATCACAGCAGCTTCGCCGCACGGGACCACCGCCGCCGGCTGTGACTGTTGCTATTGCTTCGACTAATGCAACTACCTCTGTCACTGCAACACCCACCACCACCGCAGCAGCAATGTCACAGTCTCAGCTCGCCGCCAATGCTGCAGCAGCTCGTCACGAGCGATATATCCAGCAGCAACGAGAAGATAGTGTTGGGCAAGCAGCAACTCCTCTGGCGCCATCTGCCGCAGCAGCAGCAGTCCCAGCAGCAGCAACAGGGCCTTCGCCGACTGCTGTTGCAACAACATCATCATCACTCCCTTCGCCAAACGGGGGTGTGGAGGGAAAGAATGCAAACGAAGAAGACGAAGACGACAGTCATCTGTGGACTATCGGTCGGAAGAAGAATGCGGGTGGACAGCGACGCAGAAATCGCAAGTCATAGTCACGCAGGAAAGAAGAACCAGGGGGCAAAAGGATCACAGCAGCTGTGTTGGGACACAACCCTATTCAAACGCGTTTTCCACTATTTCTTCTCGAAGAAGTATTTTTCGTTTTCTTTGCGTTCAACCAACACATTTTTTGCGATCGCATATGTTGACACGCAACGATCTCTCCCCAACTCAAATCTCACTTAGAAAAAGAGAGAACGAGATTGAGAGATAATGTTGCCTCAATAGTCTTGGAAGTAGAATTGAAATTGCGATAATGTTGCTCGTTATCTATTTTTTTTTTTACAATGGCGACAGAGAAAACAGGCCCAAACGCCATCACACATAGCACATATTTTTCTTTTTTTCATTCTTAAACGTTAAACAACACAATGTCAACTGCTCGCCGTGATGTCTTGACCGACATCGAGACGCGCATGCAACAAAAATGGGACGCCGAGAAGACCCACGAATCTGACGCCCCCGCACAAGGCACGACTGCCGCTGAGCAACCGAAGTACTTCATCACGTTTCCGTACCCGTACATGAACGGCAAGCTGCACTTGGGCCACTGCTTCTCTCTGACGAAGTCTGAGTTCGCTGCACGATTCTACCGCATGAAGGGGCGCAAGGTGCTGTGGCCGTTTGGTCTGCACGTCACCGGCACCCCCATTGCCGCGTGCGCTCAAAAGATTCAAACGGAGATGGCGAAGTTCGGTAACCCCCCGCAGTTCCCCGAGGAGTACTTCGCGGAGCGGACCAACGCTGCGGAAGAGAAGGCCAAGGAGGCCGCTGCTGCTGGACAGCACAAGAGCAAGCGTGGCAAGACGGGTCCCCCGAAGCCCCAATGGCACATCATGAAGGACATGGGCCTGAGCGATGCCGAGATCCCTAGCTTCGCCAACAGCCGCCACTGGCTGGACCACTTCCCAGCGTTGGCCGTGACGGATTTGAAGAAGTTGGGCTGCCACATTGACTGGCGCCGCAGCTTTATCACCACCGAGGTGAATCCATTCTACGACTCGTTTGTTCAGTGGCAGTTCCGCAAGCTGCGCGAAGCCGGGTACCTGAACTTCGGTAAGCGGTACTCCGTGTACAGCCCGTTGGACGGCCAGCCTTGCGCGGATCACGATCGCGCATCAGGTGAGGGCGTCCTGCCCCAGGAGTACACGATTGTGAAGCTGAAGGTTCAGAACCCATCCAGCATCGAGGCGTTTGCTCCATTCTTGGACATCATTGGCCAGCGCGAGGTCATTCTGCCCGGCGCTACTCTGCGTCCAGAGACTGTTGTGGGACAGACCAACTGCTGGATCTCCCCTAACTTCGCGTACAAGGCGTACGCCGTGAAGAACGCTGCTGGTCAGGAGGAGGTGTTCCTGATGACGCAGAAGGCAGCACGCAACATGCTGTACCAGAACTTCACCGTCAACGGCACGATCGCCACCAGTGACGTGGAGGCTCTGTTTGAGATCGACGGCGCGAAGCTGATTGGTCTGCCCCTGACTGCTCCCATGAGCCGCTTCCCCACCATCTACACTCTGCCCATGGCCACCATCTCCGAGAGCAAGGGCACTGGTGTCGTCATGTCCGTCCCCGCCGATAGCCCCGACGATTACATCAATTTCACTCAGCTGATCAAGAAGCCCGAGTACCGTGCCAAGCTGGGCATCAAGGACGAGTGGGTTGTCCCTTTTGAGATTATCCCAATCATTGAGGTCCCCGGCGAGCTGGGCCGCGAGTCCGCCCGCATTGTGTGCGAGAGGTTGAAGATCAACGGACCCAAGGATGCCGACTTGCTGGAGGAGGCAAAGAAGATTGTGTACCAGGCAGGCTTCTACCAGGGCGTTATGATCGAGGGCCCCTACACCGGAGAGAAGGTGTCGATTGCCAAGGTGAAGATGACCAAGGAGCTGATGGACCAGGACCTGGCCATCCGCTACTTCGAGCCCACGAAGCAGGTCATGAGCCGCAGCGGTGACGAGTGCGTCGTCGCCTTGTGCGATCAATGGTTCATCGAGTACGGAAAGAAGGAGTGGAAGGAGGCAGTCGTGGACCACGTCAAGGGCATGAACTTGTACTTCCCTGGTATTCGTAACGGGTTCGAGGAAACCCTGGACTGGTTGGCGGACTGGCCTTGCAGCCGTACCTTCGGTTTGGGCACCAAGGTGCCGTGCGATAGCAGCCAGTCGATGATTATTGACAGCTTGAGCGATTCCACCATCTACATGGCGTACTACACCGTCGCCCAGTTCTTCCATATTGCCGAGGATGGTTCCTTGTGCTTAGACGGCAGCAAGCCCAACCGCTACGGTATCGTCCCTAGCATGATCACCGACGCTGTCTGGGATTTCGCACTGAAGGGTGTCGGTTCTGCTGAGTCCGTGCATGCTGCCACTGGCCTGCCCGTTGATATCGCCAACGCGATGCGCAACGAGTTCAGCTACTGGTACCCTGTCGACCTGCGCGTGTCCGCTAAGGACTTGATCCAAAACCACTTGACGATGTTCTTGTACAACCACGCCGCCATCTGGCCCGAAGATCGCAGCAAGTGGCCTCAGTCCATCTACTGCAACGGTCACATTCAAGTGGATAACGAAAAGATGTCCAAGTCCAAGGGCAACTTTATCTCCTTGAGCGAAGCTGTGGCAACCTACGGTGCCGACGCAACCCGCATGGCCTGCGCAGATGCCGGTGATAGCTTAGACGACGCCAACTTCGTACGCGAGAGCGCGGCTGGGTTTATCATGAAGCTGACCACCCTGATCGAGACCGCCAAGGACTCTTTCGCCAAGAAGGATGTTCTGCGTGCCGGCGAGTTCAACACGTTCGACAAGATCTTCGAAAACAGCCTGAACGCCGTTATTATCACCACCGAGAACTACTTCAAGGGCATGGCCTACCGCATGGCGCTGAACACCACCTTCTACGAGCTGGCCAATGAGTTCAGCACATACAAGCAGAGCTGCGACGATGCCCAGATGCATGCCGACTTAGTCCGCCGTTACTACGAGGTGACCACCCTGATGCTGATGCCATTGGCCCCTCACTTCGCCGAATACATGTGGGGCGAGGTCTTGGGTAACTCGGGTTCCGTGATGAACCAAAGCTTCCCCTCCCCTAGCGCCCCTGTGAACTTCCAGATGCAAGTCGCCTCTCGCGTGTTCAACGATGTCGTGAAGGAAATCCGTGCCCAGGTCACCAAGAACGCCAAGAAGCGTGGCCCTATCGATGAGCTGTACGTCTACGTCGCCCAGGATTACAACGCATGGCAGAAGAAGGCCTTGGCCACGCTGACGACTATTTTCGAGGAGAACAACCGCGCATTCCCTGCGGATACCACGAAGATCATCATCGGTCGCAAGGAGGACTGGATGACCAAGGATCTGATTCAAGACGCCATGGCCTTCATCGCCTTCGTCAAGGCCAACACGGACAAGTACGGCGCTGATGCCTTGTCCGCCACCCCTGTAGTCAACGACCTGACGATGTTGAAGGAGGTGCTGCCCAGCATCACGAAGCTGTCCGGTGTTGCGACAATTCATGTGTTGGACAATTCTGATGAGTCTGTTGCGGAGCACAAGATTGCACGCAGCAAGGCACGCCCAGGTGAGCCGAATGTCACGTTCCCGCCTGCGGCCAAGAAGTAAAAGAGTTTGGAGAAGAGGGAGACACATGTCGAATTGAGAGAGAGAGAGGGACAAGGAGGAGGAAGACAATGATCAAAAAAACGAACAAACAAACAAACAAAAACAAGAAAATGGTGAAGAGGAGATTTGCAGCTGGCTGAAGTTGTTCGTTCCTTGCACATTTAAAAAAAAATCAACACAAAAAAAACACCAAAAAAAAAAAGATTCATAATGTTATGACAAAAGAACTTCCACGCGAGAGCATACTATCTCTTAAAGCGCAACTGAAACAGGTGATCTGTCACTCGTAATAACACATCATGAATCTCACGATGTTTCTTCTTTTATGATTCAACACAACAACAACAATTACAAAGACGGCCTCCCCCTTAACGTTAACAAACAGTTGTACCTCCCCTTTACCAAAACAACGCAAAAAACAATGGTAGGAGCATCAACTTACGGCGCAGTGAACAACGAAGACGGCACCGCCTCCAACGCCTCCTCGATGTCCCCATCGCCCCATAGACAACAACACAGCGGCAACTACGTAAACGCAGTCGGTGTGGACGTCTCCCCCGGCCACAGCGATCAGTCGTCGTCTGTGTCCCCGGACAACAGCAGCCACCCCTCGCCAACGCTCAAGAAGCCACACCTCATTGCGATCAGCCTCGACGACCCGTATCCTGAGGAAGAAACACTGCTCGACCCACCGATGACCCCGCACACCTACGAGACCCTTCGCCGCGCATTCTTCACGATGTTCCCCTTGTTCATGGGCTACGCCGCCATGGTGACCCTCCAAGACAACATCAAGACTCAACTTGGCATCGGCGACAACAGCAGCCACGAAAGTTACGAATTCAGCTTTGCCACGTCGCTCTTGTACCTCGGGAACCTCATTTTCCGCCTCTTACACAACATTATCTTCTCCTTCATGCGCCCCCGTTATCGCGTTGTGGTCGCCTACGTCTGCATGACCATCGCCACTGGACTCCTCGGACTCGTGTACTACGTCGCGAACTCCAAGTCGATCGTCTGGGTGTACGTTGCGTACCTCCTTGGTGGCGTTGCCGTTGGCACATTCGAGTCTAACCTCATCTCCACGATTACTCCTCTTGGACACGGCACCAAGGTGTGGGCGCAGTACGGCATTCCTGTCGGCTTCAATGGCGTGAGTGTTGGTGCGTTTATTCTCTTCGCTTCGTTCCCCGGCAACCTTGACCTGCAATGCGGCGTGTATCTGTTCATCTCCGTCGCGAACATGTTAGGCATGATCTTCTTCCTATTTGCCATTCCCGACGTTGTGTTTGAGAGCACGCACAAGACCATCGGCGTTTTTATTGAAGACGTCAAGAAGTTTCGCGAGTGGGCCCCGCTGATCTGGAAACACTCCTTCTCCCTCGCTGTCGATATGTTCGCAGTGAGCTTCGGTTCCGCCATCCAACTCTACATTTACGACACAAGCCTCATCCCTCTGTGGCTCGGTGCGGCCCATCACGTGAACAAGAATGTGTTCCGAGCCATCTTCAACTCATGCTCTCTGTTGGGGGATGCCACCGGCCGAAAGCTTGCCTACTACACACACCGACACGTTACGCCTTTCTGGTTCCTTATCTCCACGGTAGTGGGCGTGTCTCTGATCTTGTCTAAACAGTCAATTGTGGCGCCGCTCGGCATGTTCTGCGTGATGTTCGCCAACGGAAGCATCTACGCCCACACGACCAAGTACGTGGATGACAAGGTGAATCACAAGTACAACTTGATCAGCTTGAGTGCGTGGCTGTTTATTGGTGACGTTGGCAGCTTCACAGGATCTAACCTTGTGAACTCTATTCGTGTGCTGATCGGCAACGCGTAATGCAACATCCGACGAACGCAAGAATCAATGAAGAAATATGAAAGCAGCAACAGCAAAAAACAAGCGAATGCAAACGCGCGTCACACACATAGACAACACGTATTGTTGAAAAAAAAAAATCGGAACAATACATAAGCAAGAAACCATTCAATGGAGGGAAAAGCAACAATAGTCGTACTTGCGACAAAACGCGGAAATCGAAGCAAATCAATAAATCACTCCGGTGCCATAGACTCTGTTTGTCTTTCTAGACGAAACGGAAGGCTCATCAACAACTTCTGAGGGCACGATCCGCACAAGCAAAGCGTGCACTTGCCAGCAACACTGGTCCGCGATATTTTTCCCCCCGCATTTAGAGTCTGCGAGAACTCCTCCCTTCCCTGATAATAACGACATAGAAACACATCACTGAACTTACAGGTTCAACGCACTTTTTGTGCTGACAGCAAAGGACAGAAAGCGAGAGGCACGATTTTGTCACGCGTTTCTTCGTTGAGCTCGTTTGATAGATCCTCATTGTTTTTTTCTTTTTTCCCTTTTTCTTGAGTAAATGTTTCAAAACAACACCCTTTTCCTTCCCTATTTCCAATTGAAGATATGGAACCCGCCAGACCGGATCCTCGCCGATTGTAATTGATCGACTTTCCTGCTTTGCGTAATGTGCACAATTTTCTTGTTGTTTTGTCAAAGGAGTAATGCAAAGATAGTTGCGCCACAAGTCAGATGAGCGTCGAGGATGATGGTTGTGGGCTGCCACAGCGAGACGGCTACCCACCCATACTCAGGAGTGGGCGCAATCGTCACCACATGCCACGAGTCACCATAGTACGGGTAGGTGTGCTGCAGCGTAAGGTTGTCGTTCAGGGTGATGTTTTTGACACGGAGGCCAACCGCTAACTGCGCAGGAGCTTGGATCGTTAGGTTTGCAACAAGCATTGGAGGTCCACCGTTGTCCCAGCCATACATAAGAGTCCTGCGGTCAATGCTCAGTGCTCCAACAGGTAACGTGGCGTCCACAGAGGAAGTAGTAGAACTTTGGTTCTGATACCCAAGGGTTGTGTATGACGTTATGCTTGTGTTGGTCGAAGTGGGTATTGGTAAAGTAAGGGACGAAAATACCACGCGAACCTGAGAAGGTCGTATCGTCATCAGTGAGTGGCAGGGAAGCGGACTGTTGGTGGTTGTATGTGTAGACGTGAGGGAGCTGTTCAGCAATGAATTTGTGTCGCTGGCGGTAAGCGGTAAAATCAAAGACTTCGAGTTGCTTCCACTTGAAGTGTTGGTTATTGTTGACGATATTGTAAGTGATGCGTTTATAGTACGTGATTCGGAAAGAGACACACTTTTTGAGCTCGATGCATCAAAACTAAGGGACGGTGGAAATGTGGAGGGTGACATTGACGTCGACATGGTTCGTGATGAAGTGCCAGTCGAAGTCGGTGACACTGTCGAGGATGCAGTGATGGTGGCGCTTGCACGCTGCGTCGAACTCCACGACGATGATCCGGTCTTCATACGGGAAGCTGTGCTGGTCGTACTGTTTGTGCCACTGCGGGACTTAGTCAGCGAGATGCTGCTTGAGAACGTTGTTGAGGTTGTGAAATTTTCACTTTGGCTGTGACTAGACGACACCGCCGCGGTGGATGAATTTCTATTTCGAGAGAATGTAAATGTATCCGTAGTACTCATGGTGGCGGACAACCCATCCAGTGAAGGACTCTGTGTCGTTGAAATGTATTGACTCACCGTTTGCGTTGTGGAGAAATGATCCAGTGTTGCGCTGATCGAGAGCGTTGCGGAAAGCTTTCGATTTCGGGTGCTACTGTGTGTGATCTCGTCAGAGTCGCCTTAGAGTCAACGCGAGACTAACGGACGACGTGCGTTGGCAACGAGGGCCAGCGAAGCCTTTTCGACAAATACATCCGCAGTGAGGTTCTGAACCAACGACAACAACGGTGCCAGGGGCGTCACAATATTTTGTCCGGTTGCAGCTGCACGTAGGCGAACTGCCCCAACCTGATTGGCAAACACAGAAAGAGGAAGGGCCGCCGCTGGAAGTGGCGCTTCTCAGCATTGGAAACACAGGATCAGAGCCCTGCAATGGTGCTGCCGCCCTTTCACTGGCCTTGTGATTGCGTTGATGTTCCGCGTTGGTGCTGGGGTTGCGGCGCCGCATTCTCAACGCCAGTGGTCTGAGTCTGAGTCTTTCTTTGAACGGATCTCCGAATTTCCTGGCCTTGGAGGACACTTAGTCTCGGCAGTAATGCTGTGCAGGTGATTCCTTCATCTTGGATGAACGTCACGGAAGATGCTCATCATGCGGTGGCAGAGATTGAGGCTCAATTTTGGGATGCCAGTGGCTCCGCAAAGATGCGCAGCGATGGCGAGGATACCGCCGCAGTCATTCTCACCGCGGAACGAAACGAGAAGAAACTCACTGATGACGTTTATTTGCGAGGTCATAACACGAATGCGGATGGTTCGTTACATGATGTGGATCTTTTCATGACGAACCGTGAGAAAATGACGCGAAAGCGGGAGGGGGGTCATCATCAGCAGCAGTTGATGCACTTCACCACTGCTACTGGGGAAAGATAAATGAAAGGGGGGAAAAAAACAATAATGAAGACACAGACACAGTTGTTCTTCTCATATCCCCATTTCGTGTGGTCGTTTTTCTTTCTTTCTTTTCTTTTCTTTAATTTCTTTCTTTCTTTCTTTTTTTTTTTTTTTTTTTGGTTATGAATTTTCTCTCACTTCTGGGTATGGTCTTTTTTTAAAAGAAACAATGATGATTTTTTCCCCCCTCTCTCTTAACTTCACAAAGGAATGCTGAGTTGCCGAGGTTTTGAGTCTCAGAGCGCAATCAGGAACGTTTAGAATCAAGAGGGAGGGAAATAACTCACAACCATGCCTGATATGCTGAAGTCGGTAAAACTTGTCGTCGTATTTCGGCGGCAACGAACAGCCTCGCCAGTGCTGACGCTGGCGGCAACGAACAGCCTCGCCAGTGCTGACGCTGCATCGCTTGGTGCTTCTGAGTTTTCTTGGTTGCATCGCAGTGCTGACACCCAGTCCAGTTGCCGGAGCTTCTTGTTATGATGATTACGACTATGACTATGGCAGGAGCTACGTGTACTGCGACTACGATGGTAGCGAATGCAATGCAGGTTATGTAAGTGATTGTTACTGTCGCGGGTATAATGCTGTTGTCAGTTGCTCGTGTCCTGCAGCGTATGGTGGGAGTGCGTGTGAGCTGACGTATTGCACTGCGTCTGATTGCAACAACAGAGCTTACTCAGTATCAGGATATCGCCCTAGCTGTACTTGCTCGTGCAACGCTGGATACAGCGGAAGCTCATGCGAGCTGACGTATTGCACTGTTTCCGCCGACTGCAACAACAGAGCGTCTTCGGTGTCAGGATTCCGCCCTAGCTGTACTTGTTCATGCTACAGTGCATACAGTGGAAGCTCATGCGAGTCGACGTACTGCACAGCTAGCGACTGCAACAACAGAGCGTCATCTGTTTCTGGCTCTCGTCCGAACTGTGGATGTACGTGCTCCGCTGGATACGGTGGAAGTGCGTGCGAATCGACGTATTGCACTGTGCCAACCGATTGCAGTAACTCAGCATCCTTTGTATCAGGATATCGCCCTAGCTGTACTTGCTCGTGCAACGCTGGATACGGTGGAAGTGCGTGCGAATCGACGTATTGCACTGTGCCAACCGATTGCAGTAACTCAGCA
>CYKH01001565.1:1661-20574 GCA_001460835.1 Bodo saltans
CGTCTTCGCTTGGTTCTCTTACCACAACACGCAGCACTTCAAGAAGGACGACAACTACAACGACAACTGTGGAGGAGCAGTTTTGGTCTCAGGAAGAAGATGAGGGCAGTGGCGGTGGTCGTCGCGCTGCAGTTTTGGTTGGGAAGAGAACAACCCGTGCAGAGACATCGACAACAACCGCCGCAGCTAGTCTTCTTGCTGTTGCTGTCGACCCACACCAACATGAACCTCGTCTTGGGGTGCAAGAAGAATATCATGATGACGAGGGAGAAGAGGCGGCAGCAAGACCGTCACCCTCTCATGAAGGAGCGGTGGCCATCGACATTCCCCTTCCCCCTCCGCTACGGGAAATGTTGTAGCACGGCGGGGGAAGTGAGAGATTGAAACATAGTACCCCGGAATGATTCTCGGAGGAGTAGCAAGGTGCTACGCTCAGAGATAAACAAAGAGCTGCTGTAGTTTGCAGAGTCACGCGGTGCTTTTATCACTTTTTTTGTTTTTGATTTTGGTTTGCTATCTTGGTTTTGCCTTTGATTGATTTTTGGTTTGTTCCTGAACAAACAAAAATTGTCCACTCCCTGTTGCGTGCCATTCAATTTTAAAGGTTCAATTTATTTATTCGCACGTTTTTTTGATGAGCTCTCGCTTTGTGTTGCTTATTTGCTGCTAACGACATCCCACCCAATCCAAATGATATCGCATTTGTGAAAAAAAAATCACGCGTCACAATATTTTATTACTTGTTGTGTGAAAGTTTTCACTTGTTGAGTTTTTTTCTTTGTTTGGTCCCTGAGCTCGCAATTAACACAACGCGGTCCCAGCCACCACCTTTTTTTGTTTTGCTTTTCCCCAGGTTTTTTTTTGATTATCGATGCCTTGAGTCCCTTCAGTCACTTCGAGTTGATTATTATTCTTTTATTTTTGAACCAGCTTGAAGGAGAGCCAATTGTGTCTATGTCCCACTCGTGTTAGCCGAACGTTTGCCCACAGACTTTCATCAGATGGCCATTACCATCACCACCACCAGATGGTGTGACTTGCAGCACTTGTTGGTTCATTTCTGCTGGTTATCGCTGATGTTTGTTGTTGGTAGTTCTGGTGGTGGTGGTGGTGGTGGCCGAGATCCTCCTCCTCCACCAACTCCTGCGCCTTGTAGCATTAACTGCGGCACCCACGGCACCGCTAATAAGCAATCGTGCAAATGCGTGTGCGATGCCGGATACAGTGGACCATTTTGTGGCACATACACTTGTACCAATGCTCGTGATTGCAATGGACACGCGAGCAGTGTGACCGGGAATAGCCCTTCCACGTGTGTTTGCGCTTGTGTTGCTGATTGGGGAGGACCTTCATGCGGATATAACGCATCCTTGTATTGCAGGATGATTGGTACCTCTCTTATCACTGCAGACGGATCGAGTTGTGAATGCATCTGCAAGCCGGGTTTCTCTGGGCCGCGGTGCCAGCGGACTGCTTCGGAAAGCTACTCACGTTCTCTAATCGTTAGTGTTTCTCAAGATGACAGCACGCCAACTGCCACAGCAAGTGGAACACGGACGAAACCGACTCCCTCTCACAGCGTTGCACTCTCAAGTGGCACACCATCTTTGAGCGCAGGTCATAGTGCCTCCATTAGTCCTTCTCAAGATCGCCCAAGTGCATCCATCACACTATCGACGTCTGTTGGTGCAAAAACAGGAACTGTGTCCGCGACGATGCAAAAATCGTTGTCTATGTCGAGGCCAAGCCTCTCAGCAGTGCAGACACTCTCGAGCACTGCAGACACGGCGTCATTAATTTTGTCAGCAACGTCAACAAGCTCGATGACTATCCGTTTATCGGCGTCGGGAGTGACCCACAGCATCACTGCAAGTATTTCGTCGCAGCTCAGTAGCAGCACCAAGTCCGCAACCCCAACATCGTGGTTATCGGCATCACACGCGCACAGCAAGTCAAAATCAATTGGCCTGACTGTCACGCATCCTCCCAGCATGACGCATGATATCACTTTGAGTCGATCTTGGTCGACTTCGTTTTCGTTGACAGTATCAAGCTCCGATTCAAAGTCTCACACGAGAAGTTATTCCGTATCTCGTGTATCGGCTCGAATCACGGAATCGCTCACGTGTGCAATGGCTCCTCGGGTGACGATTATTCCAAGCACCGATGTGATTCGTGAGGCGTTTCTTTCTCTTGAGAAACAGCAGCAACAACAATACGAGCGGCGCTCAGCAACAACGGCGGTCGTTATGACCGACGTTGTCTCAACATCACAAGACAGTGACAACTATTTCGCCACACCAATTATTTCTGACCCACTACGAAGCCTTGGACAACTAGAGTTCTCACGATGCCTCTTTAAGGCCGATGCCGAAGTGACGCTCTCCAACAGCACCTTGTTGCCTTGCATGGAACTGAATGCTGCGTCTATCTACTCCTTGAAGGTCCTTCCTCCTAACCGTGGCCCCCCTCCACCATTTCTGATTGCATTGCCGTATTCGGTCGATGCCAATTGGATTCTTCGATTTCAAACGAACATAACGTCGGAATCAGCGATGTTGAGGCCCGACGACTTGATGGTGGACATCATGAACGCCACCGCAACGTCCTCGACCGTTCAGATGCAGTCTGATTCGCCAATCACATCAGCAAACACAATAACAACGTTATTTACGAGCAGTGTTCTGCTTGACAATGCCACAAACTTAACCTCAAGAACAGGTACGCTGTTTCTTCGTGTGGATGCCACGCCAGAGTGGATGTAAAAAAAAAAGTCACGGGTTCAGTTCGTTGTCACGTGGCCACAGAAGCAGCTCGGAACAGCGCAGCAAGTTTTCGTCGGCCTCGTCAGCGGAGGCGGCGCGCTCAGCGGGGATCCCACTGCCGCAGCCGCGCTTGCCATGATTGGCCTTTTATCGTGCTCTGGTAGCACGCCTGCGCTCCAAAGCGCGGGTTATTTTGTGTCGCTATTCTTCAACCTTGGTCCGGCCGCGGTGGGAGCGGGCAATGTAGGGTTGATAGGTGCGGTGTTTGTTTTGCACTATGCTGCTGTTCGAGTGTGGATGCGCTACAAGAAAATAACCGATGAGACGGAAGCTATGGCGGATCTTCGCTTTCCCGCATTAGCAGTATTCTTGGCGATGTACTTGCTGCCCGGGGCTGTGTACGGCGGCGTCGTCTGTGTATCCTCCAACCAAGACGCTGCCGTTGGTGGTCTTGTGTTACTCGTTGTGGCGGTTCTTGTTGTGGCGTCGCAGGTGTTTCTTGTTCGTCGTATTCTACCCACGTGCGAATTTGTGCCGTACGCTGCAGACTATCCCAGCGCGTTTGCATTTGAACGACTTGCGCTTCTCCCTACTTCACACTGGGCGCCCGAATATGTGGAGCGTCGGTTCATGCCGTTGTTAGGAACGCGAACGAAGCAGTGGTGCCTGCTCTCCATTGCTGATGTCCTGCTCGCCTTGGTACTGTCCGCTGCGACCGGACTGGGCGTTGGTACCAGCGGAGCATCGTGCTCTGTGATGCCGGTTGTGGTTGCCGTGTTTTACTTCGCCAACGCGGCCTTGATTATTATTTTTGTGCCTCACCGCAGACCGATGGATCGTGTTGCCTTCCCGATTATCTGGACTGTGTCTGTTCAAGTATGTGAATGTCGCTGAAGAGGTGATCGACCCTCTGCAACTCGCATTGTCAACTCTTCAGCTGTGGCAAAATGGGTGCGCAGTGTGGGTGCTGTTTCGAGAACGACAATGGCGTGCATGGATCGCCGAGGGGGGTCTGGAGGCTATGCTGTCAAAACGCAACAGATGCATTACCATGTTGGATGATGGCAGCACGCCAGCATCACTCTCAGCCATCAACTGCGACGACAATGGCATCAGAATGACTGATGCAACTGTTGATGGATTCATCGTCGGTTCTCCTTCACCTCCGCTTCCGGCCTATGATGGAGGGATGAAGATGATGATGTCTTGGGCGTTGTGCGATGATAATTTATTTTGGGATGCCGATGGAAATGCCATCACTGGTTTATCGCCGCCGCCGCCGCAGCAGCACCAGGATGCCGATGTCAGTACGGAGCAACACAAGGTAGGTAAGGGCACCACACTTTCTCGAGATAACAACGAGAGCAACAGGAGCGGTTTATACTTCTGTGACAATTTTAGTGTCGATGTCAGCAGCGATTTGATTTGTAGGCGTTTGCCCGCCGCTACTGGAGCTATGGGAGGTATTGACCTCATCAACAAAGTCCTATGATATGCTCGAGAGAGAGAGGCCAAGACGGTAATTGACAAAAAGAACAATCATCGTCGAGAACAACAAAGATTGTCGTCATCTAGATCTCGCAAGAAATTAATCAAGAGATGGAAGGAACAAAAAAAAATCCCTTTCCCTGTTGTGATGTAGCACTTTTTGCTCTTCGAGCTGAAGCAGCAGGAAGTGAGAGGTTAAACAAAAAAATAGCGCTACACTCCTCATCAAGTTGCATAATTTTTAAAGAAAATAAAAACATATGTGTTTATTGCTTTCCTGCGGTAACCTCTTCCCATCACTCTTTTGCTGGCTTTTTCTTACCTTCCAATGTGCGCTCCCTCACACAATTTATATGTTTGTTCTCAAAACAACGCTTTGTTTGCCCGTACCTGCGCTTCGGCTTCTGTATTCCAATTTGCAGTTTTTTCAAGGATTTAATTGACTCGTGTGTCCTTTTCACTGCCGAAAAGCGCTGGAGCTTTTTTTTATGATCGCCTAAGAATGGAGGAAGTGACAATGAACCTTTGCCGTTCTCTCTGCGATGATTGACGACTTTAAAGAAAGAAAACCAACGCAAAAAGGGAGGATACGAATAAAAGAAGTATCAAACGCACAATCATACGGAATGAACGTATTGTTGCAAGTTGAGGACGATTGCTTGATGCCACCGCACCTATGTCCTCTCCCAATTGCGTGTAAAAGGAAATGGAGAAGCAGGCCACTTGCCGCGCCTCATTTCTTGAGTCCTTGTGCTACCACCATCACGGGAACGACTACCCTAGAATTATTGTCATGCTCATCGTCTACATCGCTGCTCTACACCCCTGCTGCAACCACAGCCACCACAAAAGCAACAACAGCGTGGTTCCATAGTTCGGTGATACCTCTTCTCACGCTGTTGACAATCGTCATGTCTATCGTTTCTCCAACCTACCTTTTTGACCCTAGTGGTGCCACCGCTGCTTTCGTGCTCCCACAGCAGCAGACGAGGTCAACTTTATCGACGACAACGGGGGTTCTGTTAGCGAGTGCTCAAGGTTTTCCTTTTGCGAAAATTTCCACATCAACCATACTCGTGAACACTTCCTCTATTCTAGTACACTACAACGTGGGCGCTCTGGGAGGATCGGGCTCAGGAGGGAGTGACAATAATAACGCAGGAGCCCCGTCGACACCGGCATCTGCCTTCGTGGCCATCACGTCACCCCCACAGTCAAGCTGCCTGTTCTTTGCAACCCCAGCTTTACCACATTCGCAGTATTACCCTTGTGCGAACCAGGCAGGCAATTTTCTCTTCGAGTCTCCCCAAGATGAAGTTGAACAACAACCTTCGTCCCTTCCACAAAAAACGCTTCGCCGCCCCACAGAAATAGAGCTCCAGCAACATACAACGAACTTGTTCGCAGAGTCGCTGACGAGCGGGTCTGTAGTGCGCCTAGGGGATGGTTCTGTGTTGCTGAACGTCGACACGGCAACCTCATCAGGCGGAACAGGTGCCACTTATGTGATCAACAACATCCTCTGGGGAACGCTCATCCGCGTTCGTGGACTCTCCCCCGTTGCTGGCAGTAGCAGCAGCACCAACAACAACAACGATGTGCGATACTTCCTACTAGGAGGAACCTCAACCCAAGTAGAAGAGCTTGTGGACAGTAGCAGCAGTACTAGCACTGGAACAGCAGAGGATGTGACTCCTCCATACAGTCATCTGAAGTGGACGAATGGCAACATCCTTCCAGCAACCTGTATCGCCTCCCAAGCTGGCGTTGTTCATGCCGCGCAATTCCTTCCATTTTCTGTGCTTGGGTGCCACTATCTCACCCCAACCAATCCAACAGGGTTCTATATCATTGAAATGGACGCACACTTAGGTCCAATGGATGCAACTGTGTACGGCAACGCCATAGGACCAATTTCAGCTGTTGTGGTGAGGGAGTCGTATGTGTTTCTCGTCACGACGAACGTACTTCAAGTCGTCGTATTGCAGTTTGGCAGCAATGCAACAACAACGGAGGGGCAGCAAACACAATTGACCAGTCATCCAAACCAATGGCTGACAGCGTATGTGTACACGCCGGTCTCAACGTCGCATGATATTTTGACCAATTGTTTCAACACTCCTAACAACGCAGGATCTGCATTCATCGATCCAGACACGAGCAACTTCTTTGTGGGATGCGGTGCTGCAAACTACATGGTCTTCGCGGCGTTGGCAGTTATCCCAGCAGTTGTGTCATCCGCTAGTATTGTCTATCCGAATCCTTTTCGTGACAATTCGCTGGCGCCCAATACAATTGTGCAAGTTCGGGTTTCATATCAAGGTTTCACGAGTGCATCGTTGATGATGTTTTCTGAGTTTGACGACTGCAGTGTGTTTGTCAAAGATGGTCCGTTTCCTCTCACCGATGGCACCGACCAAAAAACATTTCAACTGTCCCACACAAGGCCAGGCACGCAACTGTTTCTGTGCGCCTCGTTGGGTTACTGCCCCATCACGCAGCCGTCGTCCACGGACGCGACGTGCACAGCGGGGGTAGCAGCGCAGGATTGCGTTGCGCAGGGCGGATGTGCGTATACCACCGGTGGTGACATTCAAAGCACCGTCACCTGCTGCACGCGGCAAGCGTTCCCTAACCTTGTCGCGTCCAGCGGTATTCCGCCGTCCGGGTCGTACTGGATGTTGGTCAAAGCGTCGCCCCTTCGCATTCTTACCGCCACGGCTGTACAGTCCTTGTCGCACTCCACTTCCATCACGAAAACAATCACCGTCACAAAAAGTCGACTCACGATTACGGCAACAGTGACTACATCAGCAGATTCTCGATCTCCTTCTCCAACAAAGTCCCCCACGGTCACTAGCACTGCTCGCCCTTCCAACAAAACCGTCACCCCCTCCATAGGTACCGCCTCCCTGTCGTGGAGTGCTGCAGTCACCGACACAGTGACGCGCCATCGGAATTCATCGACACCGTCCTTGTCAAGATCTCACGCCTCCCGCACTGCTTCGGTCACAAAGTCTGGAGGGTCGGTGACGTCAACAGTCACTCTCACCGCGTCGGATGCAACACGATCCACCTTAACGATATCCGTGAAGCACAACAGTACGACGAAGGTCCACTCTCGGTCGCACTCTCCAACCGCAACACTTTCTCACGCAACGAAAACAATGTCGCATTCCACAACTCCAAGTTTCTCTGCGGAGGTGTTGCCCTCCAAGGGCAATAAAAACCTCATGATTGCATTAATCGCGGGAGGAAGTTCGCTCTTGTTGATTCTAGTGGCGATTGCTGTCGTCTGGAAGCTGCGCCGCCTTCGCCGCGATCACAACGTCGACGCGACGGGAGTGGACGGTGGTGATCTGGCCACTGGCCTTGGCGGCGCGCCTGTCCGACGTGAGGCCCTACGATCCTTCAACCAAGGCCAAGGTACCAATGAGCGTTCCTCCCCAACGTATTCCAACCAAGCCACCGAGTTCAACGCGCTCAACGTCCAACAGTCTGTCAATGAAACGACACCCATCGCAAGCACCACGGATCTTACGAGTGGAGCGGGCGGGAAGTACGCAACGTTGATCAACAGCACCAAATACACCATCTCCAAGCTTCTCGGCAAAGGCGGCTACGGAATGGTGTTCTTGGCGTTCCGTGGAAACGACCCAAACAAGAAAGCCGCGTTGAAGTACATCACCTGCCGCACCGACTACGATCGTCAACTTGCCGTGAGAGAGTTTGAAGTCATTGTGAAGGTCAAGCATCCGAATATCATTCCCATTTGGGATGTGTTTCTCAATTGGCAATCTCACGTGGACTTCACTGCGTACGGCCAAGGGACAACGAGCAGCAGCAAGAAAGGGAAAGTCAGTGGAGCTCGAAGCGAGGAGCTAGTGAGCGGGCCTCCCATCCCTGGGTTCCACGGGGATCAAACTCCGTTCCAACAGGGAGACTCTGCATCGACAGCACTCACACGACCGCGCTACGTAGCCATTGTCACCAAGTACTACCCAGAAGGAGATTTGAAGCGGTACTGTTACGTGGAGAAGAAACAAGGAAGGCAGATTCCCGAAGAGCGTATCTTGTCGTACATGCTGCAAATCACAACGTTGATTGTGAAACTGCACGACGAGGAACAACAAATTGTACATCGAGACCTCAAGCCTGAAAATATTCTCCTAGACGAGAATTGTAAGAAGGTGATTGTCACAGATTTCGGACTCGCGTTTAATAACGTGAACGAGGCCACGCACATGACCACGCAAGCTGGCTCTCTTCCTTTCGTCGCCCCTGAGTGTTGGTCCAAGTATTACAACGCCAAGGTGGATGTGTGGAGTTTGGGCTGCATGCTGTACGCACTGTGCACGCAGCGTGTTACCGGTGACGACTCGCGTGTGATGTTCAACGACGTCGATGAGCCCTGGTTCGAAGAGGAACTCAAAAGGGAAGTTGTGCAACAAGGGCTGTACAGCACGGAGCTATTTGATATTATGATGAAAATGCTTGTCAAGAATCCGTTGAAGAGGCTAAGTGCGTTCCAGACGGAGGGTGAGTTGGCAGCGCTCATGCGGTCCCGCAATTATTCCATGGAGTACGTGACGCTGACGCCAGCGGAGAGGCCACAACGAGCCATCGAGCGGGAGCGTGAGGATGAGAGAAAACGAGCTGACGCCGATGCCAAAGCGGCGGAAGAAGCGGCGGTGCGTCGAGCTCAGCGCGAAAAGCGAAAGTTGGAGAGACAGCAGCTTCAACAACAGCAGCAACCACCAGCCGCTGCATCGTCACGTGAACAGCCACCACAACCACGTCGTCGGGAGTCACCATCGTAAATAAGAGAATCTTGAGACACGAAATTCTCGCGGCTTCAGCTTTTTTCTTTTGCTGTTGATGAGAAACTGAGTGACTTTTTTGTTAGGCACACTACCATAGAGATGACTTAAGAAACGCCCTCCTCCTGGTCGGGGGGAGAGTCGAACGAAAGAATAAGAAACGCCCTCCTCCTGGTCGGGGGGAGAGTCGAACGAAAGAAAAGAAACACACACAAAAAAAAGAATTGTGAAAGAATGAGAACAAGACAGCAAATCACTGCGCTTCTCTCGGCTTAAAAAAAAACTTTTAGTCGCAAACTTTTGATATTGTGTTTCCCCACACACCTTCAAAAACTGCGACACAGGTCACACTTTTTTGATTGTGTCGATGGGGTCACCAATGCCTTCCGCTTTTTTTTTTTTCAGTTGCCCCAAACGTAATTACGTTCTAGCGAGCCCCATTGCGCTGAGGGTTCCACACCACGGGACTGCATTTGTTTCTTGACAATCTCCTTTTTTGTCATTTCTTTTTTTTTCTTTTCGTTCCATTATTTTTTTGTTGGAAAAAAAAAGAAGGCTTCCCTCGCCTTTCCCAGACAGGAAAAGAATCCACTCGAAGCAAAACAGAGAAACGAGAATTTCTCTTCAAGCATCACCATTTCACTGAAAATAAACAAACGTCGAGTATCAAGAGATCAAAGCGTCATAAGAAGGAAATGGGTTGCGCTGCAGTCGAGTATCAAGAGATCAAAGCGTCATAAGAAGGAAATGGGTTGCGCTGCAAGCACACAAGACGACGACGTTGCGGGAGTGCCTCACGCGAACCGCCATCAACGCAACAACAACAATGGAGGAGAATCACGCTCAGCTAGCGGACGCCACTCCAACAACAACAGATTCCTCCACGCAAACCCCAATCGCAACAGCAGTTCCCAAAGGAGCGACGCGAGCAATAACTCCTCCATCACTCACGACGACGATGATTCTGATCACCTGTACCACCACAACGATATCATTGCGCGTCATCATCGTGCCGACGAGGCGGTTGGAGCCGCAGCAAACAACAACACCATTTCCCCAACCTCAGCGCATCATCATCAACAGCAACTTGTCCAACAACAGTTGGCTAAGAAGCAACTGTCGCCATTGAATGGACGGACTGTGTGTTCCGTGGCACTGGTAGACGCGCTGCCTCGGTACACAGCACCAACAGAGCTCGAGCGTGCTGAAATGCGATCGAAACTAAGGCAGCAGCAGCGCTCCTCGAACAGTAAATCCTCCTGCGCGGCAATGATGGTATCATCGAGCCAAACTTCTATTCCCTCGTCGAACCCAACAACAACTCCTGCGGTCTGCGCATCTCAACCACCAGATGATGATGTCATGTCACCCGGAGCTGTGCTACTGGTCGCGCACTCCCAACCTTTCACATCGTTACAGCGACTTCCGTATCATCACACCCAATCCTCCACTGCCGCCTCGGCTCAAGAGGGTGGTATGTCAACCTCGGTCGAGCCGCGCTCCCGGCGTTTTGAAGATGATGATGTGGTTGCAATGAGCGAGGATGACGATCACCAATCTCATCAGCGGCAACAACGACCGCAGCCACTCCCCCCCCCCCCCCCCCACAGCGACTCGAGCCAGAAGTAACGACTGCTGCGCATCACATTGCCTTCAGCGATTCCAGTCCAATTCTCCTCCAACACCAACAGACGCAACAGTTTCTTGGTGGGGGCGGCGATGTCGATTGTGCGTCTCCGTTTTCGCGAGCAAGCAGTGGCGGTGCAAGGGATTGTTCCATCTGTCTGGCCCCAGTGTCAGGATGCAGTGTTGTGGTGATGGCATGCCTGCACACGTTCCACTACGAATGCGCGAAGGTGTGGCTTTCCCAGCATGACGGCAGCTGCCCTGATTGCCGGACGAAGGTTTGCGTCGACAGTTTTACCTACCCACAGGAAGTCGACGGCGATGCTGAGTTCGCAGCGGCACAGCAAGCGGGCGAGGACCTGCAACAACGGTACGACGCAGATGATCTTCTTGACGTTGACGGGGGTGGCCAACAAGAGCTTTTTCGAGCACCGCCTGCAATGACTGCCGTGCGCGTGCTGTAAGATCAAAGAGACTTGACCTTCTACCATCCTAGTGGAGAACAAGAAAAACACAAAACATCGAAGAGATGAGTCTCTCAATAATCACATCACCGCGATTTGAAGTGAGAGCAAATGAATCGCGTGTGACTTCAGGTTTGCAAATCAAAACCGAAACAGAAAACGACAACAAGCAACACAACAGTGGAACCCCCCTTTTCCTGTTACTTACAATTTTTAGAGTACACAAGACTTTTATCCCTCCTTTTTTTTTCCTCGCCCCGTTCCAGGTTGTTTTTGTAGCTTCTTTTTTTTGCTCAGGTTCTTTTTTATTTGACTCCTTTCCCCGCTCACAGACAGGAGGTTCAAACTTCATTCACTTTTTGAATGACCCTGAACTCACTCACTTCTTGTAGAATATTTAGTTCAAAGCCACATCTCAAAAAAAAAAAATCAAACCCAAAACTCACAAATGAAAAACACATGTCGGTGATGAAGTTGATCATGATGTGTGCTGCTCACACTTTCAAACGCTTCTTTCGCCAAGCCACAATTTTCTATCTTTTATCATTTCCCCCTTGCAGAAAGAAATCAATCTATTTGCGGAGAAGTAACAAAGATTTTGTCTTTATTATCCTCTCCGCAATACACCGCCATTTTCTTAGTCCATCTACAGGCCAAACAAAGGGCCCACAAACACACACGCTATTGCGCCTGGTGCACTATTGCAGCAAGAGTTCAGCGCGCACCCAACCAACACACCCCACAAGACTCAACCCCAACCACCGAGAAAAAGAGAACAATTAAAAGAAACAAAAGAGCCCGAAGAAAATGCACATGATCGCATTGAGCTCTGTCTCTTCAATTTTCTCCTTGTCCATTATCACCATTGTCATCGTGCTGTGCAGCAGTCCGTTGATTTGCCTCGTGGCAGCAGATCCATGGTCTCGTTCACTGCCGAGCGGCACTCAAAGCGGATTTCCCATTGACGTCGCGCATCTTGTGGTTGCGCAAGGTGCCCTGAATCACACGTTGTTTGCCTTTCACGTAGGGGACGGAACACCTGCGTGGAGCATTCAACTCGAAGAACCACTGTTCCCATTTTGCCTATTCTTCCACAAAATCAACGGCGGGGGTAGCAGCAGTAGCAACGGCGGCAATGGAAACCAGCAACAACAGCAACTGCAGAAGGGAGCAGCAAAGAAGAAACACCACGGCTACGACGACGACGACGAACTCATTGACGACGATGAAAACGTTCTGAAAGGGAACTGCGGCGATGAGGAGCACAAAGTTGGCGTGTTTCAAGGCCACTCTACGATGTATGGCATCGACCTCGTACACGGCACTGTCAAGTGGACCTTCCGTGGCCTCTCCACTCCCGTCTTCCTTCCCACGCCAATGGAGGGCAGCACGCAGTTCGACGGCATCCTCACTGCTGTGTATGTGAATGCATCGTTTCCTCGATGCATCTCCGGCATTGATGTCGGCACCGGCAGGACCGCTTGGGTGAACTGCGACCACACGGTTTACGCGCAAACGCAACAAGACGGCGCTCCACTTCCAGTGATTGTGACGGAGAAGACATTTTTCGCTGTATTTGAGGCTCATGAAGATCCTCGCCGAAGTATTGTCTTGGAGCGACAACTAGACGATCCTGTGTTCCCCCCACATGTTTTTGATTTCTTCCCTCAGACGGTGATGATGACAAACTCGATTGGGTTCATCACCGACAGCGACAACAGTGCACGGTTTCGAGGTGGGTTTCGCGTGAAGCGCAATCGCCGCCAACACACCAACCGCGATGGACAACCAATTCGCGTGGCGTTCGCCGTGAGCGGCTGGAACAGCGCTACGAATTCCTACGCAGGTGCTACCACAGTGGTGAGCGTCATAGCGCAAGCTGGAGTGATTGAGTGGCGCCATACATTAGGGTCTCGATTGCAACAACCGATACAGTTCATGATCCGTCACGTGCCGGAACTGCACGAGATGATTGTATCGGATGGGGCGTCGTTTATTTCTGCGCTGGCGACAGACTCCGGCACGCTCATGTGGAATCATACCGTGAACCGATCGTCAACGACCTCGTCCTCCGTCGCAGTGAGTGAACGAGTAGGCACCTCTGAACAAGCATCAGGTATCTCTATCTCTCTAGGCCCCCTTACCTACGTCCTCCAGACCCGCCATCACGTGTTTATGTCTCAGCACGTCGTTGCCAGTAGCAATCGCAAAATCGCCACCGACACGACCACGGACGTGATTACCGTTCTAGATGTCAACTCTGGAGCGTTTGTCAATGATGTACTTGTTGTGGACTCCATCAGCTCTCAATTCGCGTCGCATCACAATGTGCTGTACATTCCAGGGAGTTTCGAAGTGGCGGTGCTGAACATCACCAACATGCAGATGAGGTCGCTGTACTTGACGCACAGTCCCGTGGGGCCTCTCTTTGATGTGCTAGAGGACAGCAGGCTTGTGTTTGGGACGGCGTACACTGTCTACTCGTTCCCGCTGCTGTAAGGTAACCAATGGCCACAAGAAATGAAAGGAAAATCAAGCGAGAAGACTGTTGTAGCTTATTCTCGTTGTCCCCCCATCCCCCCAAAAGTTGTGGCAATTTGCAAAAAAAAGTGCAAGTGTTTGTTTCCACCATGTTGCCATAGATTTTTTACCCCTCTGTCTCTCAGGTGGTGCCTGATCTCACACACAGCCCCCCTCTCTCGTTTCTTAAATTCCCCCCTTCCTTTTTTTTGTAGCAGTGGTCATGTTTGTTTTTTACCCACCAAGCTCGTGCCTTTTCCCCATCCCTGTTGAGGAAATGTTGTAAAAAGCTTGGGAGGAAGTCAAGAAAACGGAAGCAACAACAACAACAAACAAACAAACAAAACATATACTTTTACGCAAGAATAAATCACTCCTGTGGTTTCTTGGCCCATTTCGCGTTTATCATTTTTCGGTGTGTGTGTTTATTTTGGCGAGTGTTTTGTGTTTTATCGCCTTTCCGCTCGAAATGCCATACACTCGACGCTTTTCATTTGCCACGGTGTCGTGGTGCTCTTCAAAAACGATATCCAATGACAAAGGGATTGTGTTGCACTATCAAAGATGAGAGCAAATAAGATATGTGTGTTGGCACTGAGAACAAGGAAAGGATTTCCGAAGGCTGAGAGATAAAGCTAACGCATTGAGTGAGTTCTTAATGTTGAGCATCATCAAAAAATCTTCTTTTGTACTGTGCACACTCCTTTTTTTTGCTCCTTCATTTTATGGAATTTATTTTCCAAAAGAAACAAATTAATACGAAATACAAAACAAATCAAATGGCAGACGAAGATGAAGGGCCCTCCCGCCTCACACATGCTCAAGTCATTCGCAGCTCTCTTATCAGTGTCAGTGCAAGCGACACAATCGATCAAGATCTTGAATACAGTGCTGAAGTGTTGCGGCGTGCTGTTCAAAAGATCAAACAGTTTGACAGAGTGATCAATTTAGACGAAGTTGCGGAGCAGGAGAAGCTAAAGGCAATTTTAGCGCTCAATGCAATGTATGCACTAGAAAAGAAATTCGACTCCAAGGGCGGAGAACGCGCTGCCGGTGGTGGTGGCGGTCGACTAGATGACAGTGAAGAGTACTAGAATCGCTGTTGCGTGTTCAGCAACGCGTCGATCGATTTTTCCGAGTTACAGTTGTTTTTGTTCCTGTTCTGCCACGTGGTGGTGATGCATTCTTCTTCTTTTTAAAAAAAATTATTCTTTTTTTTTTGCTTGGGTTCCCTCAGAATAGAAAAGAAAAAAAAAAAAAGAAACATGGGTCAGAACCAATCAGGTGGCCAGAAGCCCCAAGGCAACAAGCCCCCTCCGGAGAAGTGGGAGCCCCCGAGTGCGCCGACGATTGGTAAGAAGAAGAAGCGTCGCGGTCCAGACGCCGCCACCCGCATGCCCAAAGTAGGTCCCACAAAAGCCTGCATGCTGAAGCAACTCCGCCTTGAGCGCTGCAAAGATTATCTTCTGATGGAAGAGGAGTTCTTGAACGCCATCGGTGCCCAACGAGAGAAGCAAGCGTCCGCCGAGGAGGGTGAGATGTCGCACTACGAAGCAGAGCTGAAGAAGGTCGAGGACATCCGTGGAAATCCGCTGGAAGTGGGAACGTTAGAGGAGATCATCGACGATCAACACGCGGTGGTGTCGGTCAGTGGCTCGGAGTTCTACGTCCCCCTGTTGTCGTTTGTGGATACCGAGCAGCTGGAGCTGAATGCTTCGGTGATTTTGCACGACAGGCAGCACGCTATCGTCGGCGTGTTGCAGGACGACACCGACCCCCTCGTCTCTGTCATGAAGGTGGAGAAGGCACCGCAGGAGACTTACGCCGATATTGGTGGGCTTGAATCTCAGATTCAGGAAATCAAGGAAGCCGTTGAGTACCCCCTCAGCCACCCTGAGCTGTACGAAGAAATTGGCATCAAGCCTCCCAAGGGCGTGATCTTGTACGGTGTCCCTGGAACAGGAAAGACGCTGTTAGCCAAAGCCGTTGCGAACCAAACCAGCGCCACCTTCCTGCGTGTCGTGGGCTCGGAGCTCATCCAGAAGTACAGCGGTGAGGGCCCTAAGCTTGTTCGTGAACTATTCCGCGTGGCAGCAGAGAACAGCCCGTCGATTGTCTTCATCGATGAAATCGATGCCATCGGTACCAAGCGCTATGACACCGATAGCAGCGGACAGAAGGAAATTCAACGAACGATGCTTGAACTTCTCACCCAGCTCGATGGTTTCGACTCCTCGAATGACGTGAAGGTGATCATGGCGACGAACAGAATTGAGACGTTAGACCCTGCGCTGATCCGACCCGGACGTATCGATCGAAAGATTGAGTTCCCATTCCCTGATGAGAAGACCAAGAAGACGATTTTCGATATTCACACGAGCAGAATGAGTTTGTCCGACGACGTTGATATTACAGAGTTCATTCAGAGCAAGGACGGTTCATTCAGAGCAAGGACGAGATGAGCGGTGCGGACGTGAAGGCGATTTGCACTGAGGCGGGTCTGCTTGCTCTTCGTGATCGTCGTATGAAGGTGTGTCAGGCGGATTTCGTCAAGGGGAAGGAGAATGTTCAGTACCGCAAGGATAAGGGCAGCTACACCAAGTTCTACTTGTAAGTGTGTCAGGCAACCCCTTGGACCCCTTTGTGGTACCACCACCCAATGTTTGAGGCAACATGCGAAGGCGTGGGAGAGCGATCATCTATTTGCAATTCTGGAAACAAAAGAAAATGACAACAACAACCACAAATTTGTCAAAAAAAACAGCGCCTTTTGTTAAAAAAAAAATGGTCTGCTTGCTCTTCGTGATCGTCGTATGAAGGTTTGCCAAGCGGATTTCGTCAAGGGGAAGGAGAATGTGCAGTACCGCAAGGATAAGGGCAGCCACACCAAGTTCTACTTGTAAGTGTGTCAGGCAACCCCTTGACCTTTTGTTATTTCTACTTGTCTCATTCCCGTTTTTTCTTTGCTTCCTGCGTTCGACACACAAGAATCACCGCATTACACCACGCATACTACACAGTTTATTATGTACTCATCGTTGCACTACGCGGCATCCCCCTCCCAATCAATATCGAACCGACAGCAGCAGCATCCCACCACCTTCTCGTCCCCAGCTCGCTACCCTTCTGCTAGGACCACAACAACAAGCCCTCGACGAGGTGGAGGACGTTCGAGCAGCCCTACCACCGCCACCGTGGTCAACACCACGCGTCTGTTTACGCACGAGCATATCCTTCGTCAACTGCAGTCGGATGTTGCAGACAAAGTTGACATCTCGCTCGCAGCCCATCACATGACCTACGGTGTCCTGCTGCGAGAAATTGAAAACCTTGTGACTGAGAGGCAAGCGCTTCGGCAAGAAATTCTAGAAACCAAACGAATCGCAGATACAGCCGAGGCCAATTTGGCGTCTGCAATCCGCAACTCGGAGTTGTTACAAGAAAACGTTGCTTCACTAAAAGACGATATCAAGGACAAGGAAAAGATCATACTTCAATGGGCCCAACGCTTTGACCGTACCCAGCAAGATGTGAAGGAGCTGCGCAGTGAGCTCGAGCGGACGGTGAAGGAGTCCGATCAGAACCGCGTGCTTCTTGCTGCGGAAGTCAGGAATCGAGCGACGATGCTCGCCTCGATGCATGAGGAGGTTCGCAACGACTTGCAGCGCTCTCTGTTTGTGCGTGAGAGTAGCCAGCATCACCTTAGTAGTGGCGGTGGTGGCGTCCACCATCAGCAAGCAGTTTCTCCAGTGCCTCCCCACACCTCATCTTCGTCGCTTGCTGCTGGTAACAGCAACACTAACGACGGCAGCATTCGAGGAGGTAGTCGACAAGGTTCCCCCGAGCCACGCAAAGAAGGAGGAGGTCTTCGCTACAATAATATCGTCAATCATAGCAACGCCGCCGCTGCTGCTGACGTGCCATACACCCCGAAAAGCACAACTGTACCACTTTCTCCAACTCCGTCCGCAGTTCTTTTAAACCAACAAACGTCGTCCGCCAAGATCACTTCAGGAGCCAACACAGCATCGACCACTTCCTCTTCTTCCCAACACTTTCAACGACTTGAAGAGGAACAACGAGAGATGGTGGAGAACGTGAGACGGCAGCTTGCGTGTGACGTACCGCGTGTCGTCGACGTGCACAACACCGCAACACGACTGCACTTTGCGGAAACCTCAAACGGATCTCACCACAGTGCTGGCACAAGCGGCAGCAGATCATCCCCGCTGAAGTCCTCCACGCATCATCACAACCCTTCTTCGCCTGCTGTTAGTTTTATTGGATCCGGGGGTTCTGCCTACCAACAGCAACAGCACCAGCAGCAGCAACATGATCACCGACGCTCACCACCACGACTCGGAGCAGCATCTTCTTCTACTGCGTCTGGCCCAGCGTCCTCTGGACACAGAGCTCAGAATTACGCAAGAGTTCTTACATCACCGCCAATGCCGAACTACAACACAAGCCACCATCAACAACAGCAACAACAACAGCAACAGCCATTACTTTCGAGCCAGCACCACTACGACAACAACAACGCACAGGCGCCGTCATCGGTGCCGTGGGCAACTGCACGTGGGACAACAACATCAGCCACCTCTTCCAACCTTCCTGGTGGTGCACCCCCAGCTCTATCATCTCCAGTACCATGGCAACGTTAATGTGGTGGTTACCGTAAGGAGGGTGGGCATGCACGCGCATCAAACTCTTTGTTTTGTGATTGGCGCAGAGGGCGGGGGGTGGGGGCTGAAAAACGGGACACGTTGCCCACAAAACAATCTTCTTGAGCAGACGAGGACAACGTTGCCAATATGGAATAGTCCCTTGAGCACACACACACGCTGTCTCACTCGTTCTTTGTTTTTTTCTCATGTTTCCTGTTTCGTCATTTTTGTCATCGAAAGTGCACCTGCTGCTGTTTAATTTTGGCACAATATGCTTGCGGTTTTTTTTTTCCGTTATTGATTGTTCGTCGCTGCAGCAAACTCACAGAAGCATCATTTTTTTTAAAACTATGCGACGGTGCAGTGAAACCTTTTCTTGACAGGCACATTCACACTCATCAGAATAATTAAAGTGTGCACGTCACTCACTCACTCAACAAAAAGAATCATGACGCTGGACGACGACGCATGGACCACCACGACGACAACAATTACAACAACACCACAATGCAGGACGAAGAGGAGAAGAAGGGCTCTTCTTTCTGCTGTAAGAGATATTGTGC